>LOJH01017543.1:0-21370 GCA_001685095.1 Ellobius talpinus
TGGTGTCTGTTCCTATTGTATATAATTGTATTGGGTTTGGTTCGATCTTGTTTAAACAAAAGGGGAGATGGTGGGGAAGTTCAGCCAATCACATTTGGCTAGGGCGTGGCCTCCTGGGGCCAGGGAAGATAAACCTGGACATCCAAGTGCGCTTACTCTCTTCCCTGCTCGCGCTGGATCCCGGTCGTATGTTAAACTAAATCTGTTGTATTGAGCTGGTCTGGTTAATTCTAGCTTACCGGTCGACCACGCCCATCAGGGGAGGTAGAGGCAGGAGGATCATTCACACACATGATGAGTCTAGTCCAGCCTAGGCTACATGAGACCAACCATGTTTCATTTAAAACGGGTGCGGGTAGTATTACATGCCCATAGTCTGGGAGGCTGAAGCAGGAGTATTTCAAAGCATTCAGCGTTGTCATAAAACAGATTAATACCTAAGGCACAAAGATGCAACTGAATAGGCAAAACAATGCTGATGTTATGTATGAGATCACCTTACCGAGGTCAGCCTGTGCTACACAGTGAGATCTTCTCTAAAAAAGCAAAATCACAGGCCAGGTGTCGGTGGCTCATACCTTCAGTCCCAGCACTGCGGAGAGAGCTAGGCAGATCTCTGAGTTCAACGCCATCCTGGTCTGTTGAGGGGATTTCAGGACAGTCAGGGCTACACGGAGAACCCAGAGAAACCGTGTTATTGACACCTTTGGTGTCAGCACTCAGCTGGCAGAGGCAGGCTGTTTTCTGTGAGGCAGCCTGATCCATGTGGTGACTTCCATGCCAACAGGGCTTGCATAGTGAGATACTGTAGCAGAAACTAAAAACGACAAACAAATCCACAACCCGCCATTCAGGTCAAGAAGGCATAGATACTCCTCCATTTGTAAGTCATGTCTTTTTGCCCCACAAAGAATCATCACAGTAGGAGTTATTTCAGGCTGGAGAGACGTTTTCTGTTCATTAAACCGTCAGGTGTCCTGGATGGTAACAGTGATCGTCAAGGCGCCTGATAATCCGAGAAACTAGCCCTTTCCTTGGGAAGGCCATGAGCTTCCAGGTAAGGGCACCTGGACAACAAGGCACTCACGCCTATCAGCTTGATAGTCAGTTACAAAGCCTAGGAAAAGAACAATTTATCAATGAAAAGCCACCTTTCCAGAACTTTACTGAGACCAAAGGTCAAATTCGCTGGATTGGCATATACTGACTCAGGAGTTAGAAAAGCAGAGAAAGACGCCAGAGATCCCAGAGAAATGTCTGCAGAAAGGGAGCTGAGATGAATTCCCTCCAGGGGGCGGGAATAAATATTGGGCATCCTCGTCTGAGCACTAGATCCTTTCTGTCACCCTTCCTCGGCTCTTAGGTCTTGGCTGCCAGACACACCTTCTCAGTCTAGTTCTAATCCCCCGGTAAGAGATACAGAACTGTTTTGCCCTGGCTGCCTAGATAAACAACCCAGGTTCCACCTTGCAAAGACAAGAACTAGTGAAGTAAGAAAGAGGAACATTTAGAATTGTTGTAAGACTGATAATGAAGACACAAAGAATGGGCAGGCTAGCAGTGACGGTATCTAAGAGAACAGCCGTCCTCTTGCGAGGCACGCCAAGGCCTTCCAACGCAAACTGACAGGATACCTGCGGAGTAGTGAGCGGTCAGAGAGGTGGTGGATTGGGTGAAAGGCACAATAGCGCTCACCACACGGTCTTCTCCAAGCTGAACAATGTTCTGTGTAAAACTTCAGGCACTGTCCCCCAAATACACAGCATCCACCTTAAAGTCACCTATAGAACTCATAAGAATGTGTTTGGCTGGCAGAATGGGTTCTTTTTGTTGTTATATTTTAGATTGTTCTGCATTCATATACATTGCTTTTGTATCCATATGATATGTACATAAACATAAGCGGCACCAAAGGCCTGTTCTTCTGTCCCTCTGGGGCTTCCTGCTACACCCTTGCCTCTGGGCCTCAGCAAACCACACTTCTCAATGGGAATCACTAGCTCCTTACGCCTCCCCCAAACACTTTCTTCTTAAACTCCTGCCCACACGAACCGGCCCCTTAAACTGCTCTACCAGAACAAATGACTTCTGTCCCACAAGCCTCCCTTGCTCCTTCAGAGCGCCTACCCCGCCGCCAGGTGAGTTACTCCCCGTCCCCATCCCCGAGGTCAGCCTCACAGAACGCTGGCTTGTAGTTGATTTCTCAGTGGTGAAGCTAAGAGGTTCCAGGTTTCTCTGGAACTTACTGCACTCCTTTCCTTGCTGTCCTAGAGACCCAGCCCTTGGATCCCACCCTGACGCGGGTCAGAAGGAACGGAGGTCATGGAATTATTGTAACACAACAGGGCTGTGACATCCCGCTCTGTGCGTCATCCCAGCCCTAAGGTTTTAGATGACAGGATTTGAAAAGTATTCTTCTATTCATCGTGGGTAAAAAGTTTCCCTATAAAGCCGAACCACTAATTCCCTAGTCCCTGACTCAGATCCTCACAATGTTACCAACAATGTTTTCTTTTGACATGTAGGCATGGGAAGTTTATGTACCCAGGCCAGAAGACACCAGCTCCGCAGGGACTGGAGATGGTCAGTGAGCTGCCACACGGATGCCAGGAATGAAACCAGGTCCTCTGGAAAAGCAGTTAGTGCCAAGCGCTGAGTCATCTCTCCAGCTCCTTCAAGCTCTTCTTTGTAAAGCTCGCCTACTCTTTGTAGAATCTCTTTCCTGTCTTAATGCAGCTCTCCAAAGTTTGCAGAAGATGAATTTGGGCCAAGTGTGGTGGCACCATGCACCAGCCTGCCTCCATCTTAGGCTTCAAGGCCATCTTATGTGAAGACAGATCCCAGAGATGTGTTCATTCCTGTTTATGATTAAACCTCTGCTTTTCAAAGGTTAGGCTACGCCCATCTGTAACCTTAACTAGAAATGGCTCTGTGCTGCCTGATCCAGAAAATGGCAACCATGTCTTTGTATCAGAAAGCTGTTATGACCACCTTGCAATCCGACCTTGGTTTCAAAGGTTGTTCTGCTGTTCCTGTAACCCCACCTATTTGCCTGCCAAATCCGCCATTTGGAAACCCTCTTCTCCTGAGCTATAAAACCCCTTATCTTGCCCACGTCCAATGCTGACCTCTTGAATCCCATCTCAGGGAGAGGCAGCCCCGTGTACACGGATAAAAAAAGATTGCTTTAATTAATTACTTGTGCCAGGTGGTGGTGGCAGAGGCAGGAGGATTTCAGAGAATTCATGGCCAGCCTGGTCTACAGAGCTAGTTCCAGGACAGCTTGGGCTGTTACACAGAGAAGCCCTGTCTCAAACAAACAAACAAAAGAATTAAATAATTGCTTGCTTTAATTAATTTGGCCATGATGCTTTGGGTCTGTGATTTTACTCCTCACAGTATTAATGGAGGGCAGAGACAAGCAGATGTCCATGAGTCCCAGGCCAGCCAGGGCTAGTGGGGCTGTGGGCACTGACTTGGGATGCAGGTGACAGTGGTGAGGGGAATATTGAAAGTTAAACAAAGTCTAAGCTCTCTCTTCCCTGTGGGACTTCCCAGAAGGTCAAGTAGGGGTGGGGGATGGGTGAAGAGCAGGAGCCTAAGGTGAGGAAGAGGGCAGTGAGCAGTGGAGGGGTTGCCTGACCTGTAGTTTGACTGCAGGAATGGGAAAGGAGGAAGTCTGGGTCTTTCTGCTTAGCTCGATAAGGTTCAGCCTAGTCCTGACTCAGAAAGTTGCAGCTTTTCCTGTTTCTGTTGTACTGTTTGTTTGACCAGAACCTAAATATGCTTTTTCCTGGTACTTTGGGCTTCCGTGCTCAGTCTCTAAAGCTGCCTGTTGCTGTGTGGCTGACCCCTATACCAGCTTAGCTCAAATGGCTTCTCCTTTTTGCCTCAATTTTCCTCCTCTGGGCAGCTGCTGAGATTTACAGCTTGGGGTGTTTTTCTTTCAAGTTCTAAAAAATTGTGTATCCTTTTCATAAACTTTGGCTTTGCTTGACTTTCAAACTTGTCCTGCCTTTTAACTGTTTCATTGGTGGAGAAAAGAAACCTGTTCCTGTCCCCGCACACAGTACTCGAAGGGGCACTAAAGTCTGGCAGTGACTCTGAAGATGCAGGCACCGGGCAACCTTCTCCCACCCATGTTCCCTCTGCCTACGCTCACTAGCCCTAGCCATAGCAGGAAGGGAAGCAGGGAGACGCAAAAACCACAGCTCTTATCTTGAAGGGAATGAGAGATAGTTTATTCCACAGCCATTTTAAGTGATCGTGGCCTGGGTGCACAGAGTTAAGCCCCATTAATGTTCCGATGTGGAAGCAGTTTCATGAAGTTTTAAAGCTGTACAGAAGGAGGAAAACCATAAATCAAGGCAAGTTCAAAATACAGTGGTGGGGACATCAGAGGGGTAGCTTTCCTATAGGCCCAAGATGCTCTCTGATGACATTCTTAGCTTCTAGGTCTGCTAAGTTAATAGATTCTGAAAGGTTGTCTATTAGTTACAACAAGTAAGTTCAGGCACAGAGGTGGGCAAGGAATGCCTATTAAGGAAGGAGAGTTTAGCCTGAGATAAGGTAATTGGCCCCTTGGGCCTCCAACATTCCAATCTCTCCACAGCACTGGAATCCTAACCGGCCAATCAGTTTCAGCAGGCATGGCTTCTTCTCGGGAGTTTTCATTCACACTTGCTCACAATAGATGTGAAAGGGGAGAGTATCAAAGGGGAGAGACAGGGACTAACGCCTTTGGTACAGAGCTGAGTTCTGAGGGCTGGAAGAGGAAGATGAGGAAGGCAAAGCTTAAGCAGGAAAATCGAATGTTGGTCCATGCTGGGCATGGTGGTACCCACCTTTAGGCCCAGCATACGGAAGGCAGAGGCAAGTGATCTCTGAGTTTGAGGTCTGCATAGTTAGACACTGTCTCAAACAAAAAAAAGAAAGAAAAATGTTGGTCCATGTAAAGCGGGGGCAATTGTGGTCTCTGAGGATGGAAGAAGCTTTCTCATCCACAGCGTTAAGGAACCCAATGGCGTCTCCTTGTCTCACCAACTCAAAGAATGAAATTCATAGAATGTTGTCTGTGAGGCAAGCACCATGGAGCAGCTAGTAGGGGACACAGAATTGAGGCCCACCAAATCAGTTGTCCGCGAACAAGGTGTCCAGGTGCCTCTCACACACACAGTCTCCAGGACGGGAGTGGGGGTGCTCATCTCTGTGTAAAAGGGAAAGAGAAAGATGAACAAGAAACCAGACAAGGAACTGGGGCGCTCTCTTCCGGAATGCTTCGCCTCTGGCCAAGTCATAACCAAGGATATTTCTGGCCTCTGGTAAGAATTAGAACTGCTTGATTCCTGAGTTCCTGCCCTAAACCTGGTTGACCGTTTTGTACCTCCTGTGCTCGGCACTTTGGGCCCATTTGCATACCATGGGCTTCCTGCGCATGCTCCAATGCACATAGTTCTGCTTACCACCGTGCATCCTGGGAACAGTAGCAGGAGCCCCAAACTGTCGCCTCCAGCAGTCTGGGAAGTTCTCTAACCTTTTAGGGGTCTTGGGTAGAATTGGACCAGAGGAAAAAGAAAAAGAAAAAATCAGGATGATCCAATATGAAAGGAGCTGTCATGAAAAACGGAAAGAAAGTTGCTCGAGGAAGAGTAAGGCGTGACGAAAGCGTGGGCGTGGGCTTCTCAACGTTGCCGTCCACTAAAAGATGTTNCACAGATTCTAACCGTGGATGTAGAGAGAAAGTGAGATGCTTAGGGAAACAGTAGATATACTCAAGCATGGGCTTCTCGAAGGGGAGTTTGTCAGTGGATGTCTTCGCCGTAGCTATGTTTACCATTTTGGTGGTTTTTAGTTCACACATGAAAGGGCTGCTAAGATTATTTCCTCCTTTTCTTACGCGCGCGCGTATGTATGCGCACACATGTGCATGCACCAACAACTGCATGCCTGATGTCCTCAGAAGCCAGAAGAGGACTTCTGATTGGATGCCCTAGGATGGAGTTACAGTCTGTTGTGAGCCTTCCTACGGGGGCTGAACTCTAATACCAGTTCTCTAGAAGAGCAGCCAACACTCTTAATCTCTGAGTCACTCCTCCTCTAGCCCTCGTTTATTAGTATTTTTTAAAAATATAAGTGGCTCCAGAGGTGTCTCTGGAATAAGAATCTGATAAAGGAACCACTAGGGCTGTATAGGAGGGATAGGAAATGTCTTTTATGCTGAATAGTGGTTGGGTAAGAGTTCTAGAAAATGTGGGTTTAAAGCTGGGAAAAGAACAAGGGCTTAATAAGTGTTCATTGTGTTAGAATTCGTTTTTAAATGTATTGTTCTGTATATATTGTTTGAATGGAGGTGTAGGTGTGTGTGTACGCATGTGCGGTGTTATAATGAACCAGATACTTTCAAGTGCTTTGCACCTATGCCAGGGCCAGATTTAGCCAGATTCTGCTAGGAGTTCCAGCCTTCCTGTTTGCCAGCCCGCTCTTTACACGTGCTGATGTGGCAACCTTTGTGGGACTCCCCAGAGGCACTTCTCTGCCCGGTTCTCCTGCTTCATTATTTCCATGTCCCCATTGGTTGACATCTTTCTGTTCCAAGTATCTCCCCTCACGTAAAATATTAATAATAATGGTGATGACAATTTATCATGCATTAACTTATTGTATATGATTAATATTAATTACTATAATAATGTTATTATGCTAATAAGTTCTTTATTTGAGGCAGGATAGAAAGACAGGAAATCATAGGGGCCTGGAAAGGAAAGATTGAAGCCTTCTGCCAAGCGATAGTCAAATACCCCAGCACAATCACCAACACTTGCTATGAAGAGAGCTAATAGTGTAGATACTTTTCCTTTAAATTATTATTATTTATTCTTTAACAATTTCATACATATATGCAATAGAGTTTTACAATATTAACCCCTCATTCCTTTCTAGTGTTTGTTTTATATTGTGATGTTTTCAAAGCAGAGTTGTTAAAGTAGCACTGAAAATGGTGACAACCTAAAGATGTCTGACCTTGGAGAGTGCTTCACTTATCTCTGGAATGTGTCTTGGGAATCTCAATGGTGACTTTGCTTACAAGGCTCCTTCCTGCAGCCCCAAGATCTGATTTACCTTGCCGATGCTAATCCAGCCAGGTGGCTCCTGAGCTGTACCTGACAGGTACTGTGTAACTTTGGAAGTCACAGTCCTTCTGTCCTCCTGTCTGCAAGGATATCATCGCTTGTCTCCCCACCCCCAATTCATTTCATTTTATTTATTTTGGTTTTTTTTCTCCTTCAAAACAAAATTTCTCTGTGTAGCTTGACTGTCCTGCAATTCCCTCTCCATGTAGACCAGGCTGGCGTCAGACTTGGAGATCTGCCTGCCTCTGCCTTCTGAGTGTTAGGCCTAAAGGCGTGCACCACCATGCCCAGCTCCTAATCCCTTTTATTAAAGTAGGTGTAATGATGTATGCCTATAATCTCAGTCTGTGGAAGACTGAGACAGGAGGATCATTGTGAGTTTGAAGTCATCCCAGACTATTGAGGGAGATCTTGTCTTAAACAAATAAGTAATATAATCTTATTGGGGTATATACATCTTATTGGGGTATATACATCATCTTATTGGGGTATATGCATCTTATTGGGGTATATACATCATCTTATTGGGGCATATGCATCTTATTGGGGTATATGCATCTTATTGGGGTATATACATCCTATTGGGGTATATACATCTTACTGGGATATATTTGCATGCCATAGAATCCACCTGTTTCATGTGTACAGCCCAGTGGTTTTTAGACACTTTATTCAAAGCTGCAATAATCACCATCAGTTGGTTCTAGACTATTTTAACACTAGAGATAAAACCTTTAGGCTAATTTCTATTAATTGTTGTTCTGCTCTGAACCACAGAAACCACTAATACTTTTTATCTCTGTAAATGCCTTCTCTGAACATTTTATACAAATAGAACCACAAATTTATGGTCACTTAGGTAGCGTCTGTTGAGATCTGTGTCAGTGGTTTACTATGCCATCAGACTGATACACATACACAGAAATGATTCCTTCACCAGCTGGTGGACACGCGGCCTGTTTCATCTATTGTGAGCAGTGCTACTGCGGATGATTTTTCTGGATGTGTAGAGTTCCTCTACTGTGACGAAACACCATGACCAAAGCAACTGAAAAAGGCATTTAATTGGAGGCTTGCCTACAGTTTCAAAGGCTTAATCTGTGACCATCATGGTGGGGAGCATGGCCTCAGGTAGGGAGGCCCAGCCCTAGAGCAGTAGCTGAGCACCTGCGTCTGATCCGCAGGATGGAGAGTGAGACTGGGCTGGCATGGGCTTGGGAGACCTCAAAGCCCACCCCCTGGTGACCACATCTCCTACCCCTTCCTACATACTCTGACAACTGGGAACCAAACGTTCAGATATATGAGCCATAGAAAGAGAAAGATCTTAGGAGGAGGGAGAGAAGGAAAACATAAAATATGCAGGCAAGTTTGACTTCATGAGCCTCTCACACCTCGCTTCTTCACTAGGATGAAACACAGCACCCACAAGAGCACAATAGGCATGGGGATGGTTCCCAAAGATGTCATTGACCCCTTAAAGCATACTCTTGCGGTGGCCAGGGTAATCTTCCGGAATTCTTTTCTATCAGGTTTGGTGTTATCTTTTAACCAGCTGGCTTGGCCTAGCATGTTGATCTATGGCTACCTTACCAAGAAACTAAAAATATGTAGCTAGGAGTGGTCCTCAGGCTGGGCTTTGGTTTAGTTTTATTTTATGTGTATGGTTTTTGCACCACACTCCAGAAGTGCCCTCAGAGGCCAGAATCAAGACTCATTAAAACTACAGTGGAAGATGGTTGGGATGCATGGTTTCTGTGCTGGGACTTGAACTTGGGTCCTCTCACCCAGTACTCCTAGCCACTGAGTCATCTCTCCAACCCCTGTGCTTTCTAAAATGGTCAAACCATTCTTCAGTCATGTTAACTACAGGGGAGTGCACTGTTTCTTGGAATCTTTGCCACCATTTGCTGATATTGATCCTATTTATCACAGCCATTCTAGTGAGTGGAAATGCTATCTCACGGGTCATCACTTTAGTGCTAAGGATGGATTTCAGGGTCTAGGCAAACATAACACTGAGCTACATCCCCAGTGAAGAGCTAGCTCATTGTAACCTTTTATTTTTTTAAATAGATTAAATTAAGATCAATTATGTGTATGTGTGCCTGAGTGTAGGTATGTGAGTGTGAGTGCAGGCTCCCAAGGAGGCGAGAGTGCCAGATCCCCAGAGCTGGAGGTGCAAGCCATTGTGAGCAATCTGACGTGCATGTTTGGAATGGAGCCCAGCGCGTGGGATGTCCTTCTGTATGCTGCAATATGTGTTGCTTTTGGCCTGTGGCAGGGCGGAATAAAACTAGGCAGGAAAAGCAAGCTGAATATGGGGGAAGACACCCTCAGCTGCTGAAAAAGCAAGATGTGCGATAACAAGCCTCGAGCCTCGTGGTAAAATATAGACTAATAGAAATGGGTTAATTTAAATTCTAACAGCTAGTTAATAATAAGCCTGGGTTAATAGACCAAACAGTTTGTAATTGATTTTACGACTCTGAGTCGTTATTTTAAAAGCAGCTTTGGGACTGGGCATGAAGAGAAGCCTCCTGCCACAAAAGCCCAGTCCTGTGCAGGAGTAGTGAACGCTCGTGAGAACTGTGTCATCTCCTCTAGCCCCTATAATTTTTATTTTTATGTTAGGTAGGTGTGCAGATTATTGTCACACAAACCCACCAGGTGTGCTGTACTAGCTCCTCAGGCTACAGATAATGCCCTCTGAAGCCTCAGTTGGTTCTGAGTCCCAGGAAGTCTCCTTCGCCTGTTCTGGCGAAGCGATATGGAGAGGCCCTGGAAACCTCTCGCATAGCCCAGATAGGCAGGCACAGGGATCCTCTGTGACGGCTTCACTGGTCAGCTGTGGGGCAGCAGGCCAGCGGATAGAGGGCCTTTCTCTTGTGTGGATTCTAATGAGTTAGCTGGTTGCCACAGCTATCTTGGCCTGAAGGATCCTGCTGCCCAGTGAAAAGCCACAATGGCTCAGCAAAATAATGTTGCTCCAAGAAGAAAGCAAATGCCTGTGTGTTTGTTTTGTTTTGCTTCTTCTCTTCTATTTGTGTTAACTTTTGTTACCCTTTCCCTCCTCCTCTGCAGGAGTCTGAATATGTCCACCACAGCCTCGGGCATCGGGACACTTGGCCCCCAGCGGGCGGCACTGTCGGGGGTCTGGCCTTGCTCTAGGAGCTGCGTCACTGCAGACAGGCTTTGGGGTCCAAAACTCACACGCTATTCCCAATTCTTTGTTTCTCTCCCCTGTGTATGCATGTGCACACACATGTGCGTGTGCTTTGTACTTGCAATTTAAGAGGTGAATGAATGCTTAGCTTCTGCTCCAGCTGCTGGAGTCAAGCGGGTTCATCAGGGCAAAGGTGCGTCCTAAGTCTGAGGGTGCACAGTAGTGATTCTGAAGAACCAGTCTGCCTCTATTTTAGGCTTAAAAGTCATCCTATAGTAAAGGCAAGCTAGGTTCATTCCTGTTTACGATTAAACCTGTTTCTCAAGGATTGGGCTCTGCCTTAACTACAAATGGCTCTGTATTGCATGTTCCAGGAATGTCAACCATGTCTTTGTTTCTGGAGGGACTAACTTGCTATGCGTATGTTCGTTAGGCTTCTGCGACCGCACCTATCTTGTCCTCCAAATTTGTTTTTTTATTTTTTATGATTTATTTATCTTTATTTTATGTGCATTGGTGTGAAGGTGTCAGATCCCCTGGAACTGGATTTTCAGACAGTTGTGAGCTGCCATGTGGGTGCTAGGAATTGAACCCCGGGGCCTCTGGAAGAAGAGTGTTCTTAACCGCTGAGCCATTTCTCCAGCCCTTGTCCTCCAAATTTGAACCCCCTACTCCTAGCTATAAAAGCCTTGTCTTTCTCATATACAATACTGACCTCTTGAACACCCCTCAGGGGGAGGCAGTCTGTGTATGCAAATAAAAAAAAGAAAAAAAAGCTTGCTTTAATTAATTTGGCCATGATGGTTTGAGTTAACAGTCTCTCTCCTCACACCTTTGGGATTAACAGTCTCTGTTCCTTTGTGAGGGAAGAGCAACTGGCTCCCAGGACCTAGTGGCCACATCCTGAAATTTCAGACACAGGGGCTCAGTGGGCTTCCCTAACATTTATTATGTCTAGAGTGAGAATATTTAAAACACCTATACTAAAAACAACAACCGAAGCCAGGCATAATGGCATGGCATATGCTTGTGAGCTAAGAACAAGAAACCAGCCAAATGGAGGAAGAGGTTCTTTGGTTTAAGGCGAGAGAATGAAGGGCCAGTGGGTAAAGTCACTTGCTGCCAAGGCCGACAACCTTTGAGTCCTGGGAGTCACATGATAGAAGTCGAAATCCTCAAGCAGTCCCCTGATCTCTACACCTTTGTACTTGTCTACACATGTGCGCGCACGCGTACACACACACACACACACACACACACACACACTCAGGCACACACAGGCACACATGCGCACCAAATTAATGAATGCGATTTAAAACAAACAAACAAAAGAACAATATACCGTCTTCACTCCCTGATTGCAACTAAATGACTTCCATGGTTTGCTGGAGTTGGGCGGTAGAACGGTAGTGACCGAGTTCTGTTTATTCCAGTGGCGAAAGGATTCGCATCCATTCCAGCTGGAAATGGCCTTAGGCAACCCTGGGTGAGTAAGGAACACATGGAGGAATCAAAACAGGTCAGACACCGGTGCAGAACAGCGAGTCATTCACTCTTAGTTTCAAGCCGCAGCAGGAGCCGGGAACAGCACCCAGAATGAAACTGGGGAAACAAAGCCACTGCTAACAAGCAAAATGGTGTCCCTCCCCCAACGCACTGGAGAGAGGAGCCAGAGAACAGAGCTGGGAATGTAGGAAACTGGCAAGTGAAATAAACCAGGCAAGGACCCAGCAAACCGACAAGGGGAATGAAAGTAAAAGCCAAAACGGAGGAGGGGTTCTTTAGTCTGACGCAGGAGAATGAAGGCAATAACTCTGGGAAAGTATTAAATCTAATTTAAGCCAAACCTAAAAATGAGATGGACAGATTATAAAAAAGAAAATTTCCATTTTTATTGAAATACAAATTAGTAATGGCAGAAAAAACCAGGCATACAGCCAGTGTTAGTTCAAAAGATGTCCCTTAGAAACAAAATATTATTACAAAAAGCATATGTAACTTACCAGGAAAAGGGCCACACAGATCTCAGGCAAATCAAAGTTAGGTAGAAGGTACAGCAGCGTCAAGAGCTCTCTCTGGCTGTGCCAAGGAGGGTGACAGTGGCTCTTTCCTTCTCCCTGGCTACGCTGGAGGGGAAGTAATGTTTCTTTAAGTACCCTCTGTGTGCTGACATTATTTTGTTCCCATAGACAGTCAATCTATATATAAGGAAACAGCTTTAAAAAAATTAATGTCATAATCTTCTGTTGTGGCAGAACCACAGCTCCCAACTCAAAGTAGATAGGACATAGTTTATCCTGGAATCAAATATGAATGACCAAGACCAGGTGGCACAGATTTAGGTTATCCAAAATTCTATGTTCCAATATGGCAGTTTCATGAAGTTTTTATAGTAGTAGTTAATATAGTTAATAGTTAATAGTGACATGGTTCAATGGTTCAGCAAATCAAGGTACTTCCTGCCAAATCTGACAATCCCAGTTTGATCCCTGTGACCCTTATTGAGCACCACTAAATGCATAAGGAAATGAATAAATAATTTTCCCCTAAAAGACACTTCTCAACCCCCCTGGTAGAGACATCCAAGAAGCAGGCTGCAGAAAAGTGGGGAAACCTTTGCTACAGGCCTCAGATGTTATCTGAGGACACTTTTAGCTCTTGGTTGGTGGAAGATACGGGTTCACCAAAGGGAATCTGGTGCCGTCTGTACATTCCAACTGATTTTCCTGGTTGGCACAAAGCTTTCAGTCAGCAAGAGGAGGGAGGTGAATGGATCTAAGAGGGTTGAAGGCGCCCAAGATCATTTGCCTCTGGACTGTGACAGTCCAGATTGTCCCCAGTCACTACAGCTCCCAACAGCCAGCCTTGCAGAAGGTTCGGGTTGAGGAGCAGCTTCTTCCTGGAGAGTTTCGTTCACACTTCCTTGGCTTCCCCAAAAATTAAGGTCATGAAATGTATTCTTGGCTGCACTGACTTAAATTACCAAGGAACTCTACTTGTGTAAAATAAATGTGCTGATTAAAAGAAGCATGATAGAAAACAGTACATCGAACACGCTAATTGGCATGTATGATACAAGCAGAAGTCTTCCACTGGCCTGTAACTCACCAAGCAGGTTTGCCAGTATCCGCTGAGCCCAAGGATCCTCCTGTCTTCCCCAGCTAGTGTGTTAAGATTGTTAGTACACATATGTCCTGATGCATCTTTCTCACTCATGTCCCCTTTTGTACTGTTCTGCCCCCTGAAAGCCTTCTTAAAAGCTGTAGCTCATACCTGTAACTCCCAGCTACAGTCAGTTGAGTTGCCGTCTAGTTAGGGCTACAAGACTCTATTGCAGAAATTACCATTTGAAATAAATAGCGCTTTTTGCTTCATTTAGGCAGACAAAATAATCATTGCAGTTCTTGGCTATAGGTCTTTAGCTTATTAGACTTGAAAGGTCATCTATTAGCCTAGGAGATGCAGTTTCTACTCCTCAGCCTAGATCAGGGCCCTGAACAACTTCTGCCTTTCCTACTTTACCTCTTATCTTTCTGTTCATTTCTTCAGTTTAGCCAAAACACTCCCAAATGTGCTTAAGTAGTGCCTTCTGGGATATCTTTGCCACCTGTCTTTAACTCAAGTCTCATGAATACATTTCCACGGCCCTTCCCCCACCCCAAGTTATTTCTCCTTTGCATTCCAGAAGCGGACAGGATCATTGACTATCACATATTATTGTATTCCTCCTTTTCCTCTCACAACTTAGGGTGTTCTTAAAGTTTAATGGAAAGAGACGATTCTGAATCATGGTAATAGAAAGTTAAACAAGATTAGTAAAAAGTCATTAGCAGACAAACAGCATGATTATCTTAGCCTTGCTCTTTATTTTTTATATACATTTTCTGCTTTCCACCTACTTCCTCTTTTACCAATTTATGTTACAATTGTTTAGGACAATGTTCCACACATAAGAATTTGTTGGTGATAAAGCTGATCTCGGTAAACTCAAGGCAAAAATACAATTTGAGCATATGTTTTGATACCTTCCATGAAGCAAGGAAAACCAGTCCATTGCAGGCACCTTGGTTCTCTCACATAAGAGTGGACTCATCATTAGTTGTTCCAAGAAGTTCTTTCGATTTGGGGATCCTCCCAGACCTAGCTCCCTTGATTTTGAGCCATTTCTCATCTCTTAAGATCTGTTTAGTTTTGGGTAGTGCAATTTCCTTAACGTGTAAGCAAGGTGATGGATGGATGGATGGATGGATGGATGGATAGATGGGTGGATGGATGAATGGTTGGATAGATAGATAGATAGATAGATAGATAGATAGATAGATAGATAGATNAGACAGATGACTTACAGGCTTATCCAACACTGACTATGAACAAAAAGTCCAAGAATCCAGTAGTTGCTCAGTCCACGAGGCTGGAGGTCTCATCCGGTTTTCAGTGTGTGCTGGAATCCTGAAGAAGTAGACTGTAAAGCCAGTAAAGGAGTGGACTTGCTAGCAGGGAGAGGGAAGCAGGCAAAGAGCAAAAGCTTCCTTCTTTCATGACCTCATAGGCTTCCAGCGGGAGTGGTCCAGATTAGATCTGGATTAAAGGTGTGTCTTCCCAACTCAAGATCTGAATTCTACGTGTCCAGATTAGAAGTAGATCTTTCCATTTCAAATTAAGCAAAAATCTCTCACAGGTGTGCCATCTATTTTTGGGGTTTAATTAATTCCAGATGTAGTTAAGTTGACAACCAAGAATAGCCATCACATAGTGCTTAAGGAGAAACTGAGTACGACCCAACTTCACAGGCTTGGCTGGGGTTGGAAAGAACTTGGCCAGCAATGTGAAAAACAGCAAAAGGTATCTGCTGCTTCACTGTCAGGATGGAGGATGGGGTGGAAAATAATATGGCTGAAAAACTAGGAGGATAAAAAGAATGCAAGAATGGAGAAAAATGTACAGCACAATAAAAACAAGAAAAAAAAGAATGCAATAAGAAAGTGGCAGCTAAGGTACAAGAAGTGAGAGCCTTGAGATGCAGATGCTCAGGAAAGTAACGGGAGCAAAGCAGAGTGATGGACAGGGACAAGTGGTCACTCTGCTCCTTACATCCCCGTTCTTCCACCTTCGTCCTTTGCTCCCCACCGGCCACCTCTTCTCCATCCTTAGCTAAATCTTAGAAAATCAGAGAATCAGACAAGACATGTGGTCCCACAGTTTCTCAAGCCTATCTTGGCCTAAGCCCCAACTTCATACCAAATTACACAAAACAAGAAAGTACTTGATCTCTTTATTCTCAGAACATTATGGTGCTAAATAAAATCCAGGAGGTATTGGGTTGGTCTCTGGTCTCTGGTGCTTTAGGGGAGCCAGACTGGCCCAGACAAGCACGACTATGGTCTCCCATGTCTGGAAGGGACTGTCTTACACACACACCCCAAGTGTGATGGGCATGGGCTCCAGCTCTCCCAGGTCTGGAAGGTAGACTGTTTTGAGAAGGCAGCTGAGCAAGAGGGACAGACATCAGAAGGGTGGAAGAGCAAGGGGAGGCGAAGGGCAGGAATCCTCCTCTTTCCTTTCTGCAACAATCTAAGAGCAGAGACTAGTGACCCCAGCAAGGGACCAAAGTAGGCAGCTACTTGGACTCCAGCAGGGAAGCAGCAAAGCCCCAGAGGCCAGTCAGCAGGCAGCGTGCTCACGGGGTGGAATGCTCTCCATGAGGACACAGACGAACTGTTCCAGTTTCTGTGCGGCTGCTTTCCCAGCCTCTAAGACTTCCTTGTGATTGGCCTTCTCCAGGTTTGCATAATCCATGACGACCTTGTTAGTAATGAGTGAGAAACCGAAGACGCGAAGCCCACAATGCCGAGCGACGATGACTTCTGGGACTGTGCTCATGCCTGATGGGGAGAGGGAGAAGATGACCATCCCCCGCCACTCTCCTAATTCACTAAATCTGAGAAAGCAACTAAATGAGTGTGGAGCATGTGCTGTCCCACGTCTCTCCAGTAGCCCGACTAGTTTCTATACTCTGGTGTTCGTCTCAGTTAGGATATGAGGTCAACTTCCAGCCACAGGTGCAGAAGGCAGCTGTGCTGAAGTCTGTAGCTGGTCCATCACGTTCCCAGAAACCCAATTCCTCCTTCCCCAGATCATCACCTCGTCCTCCCCTTCGCTATTTGACCAGATCCTTGCCTCCAGCCCCCAGCCAGCCAAATCCCGCTTCTCACCAACAGCATCTGCTCCCAGCATCCTTAGCAAGCGGCTCTCTGCCACAGTCTCGAAGTTGGGACCCGCCAGCATCACATAGGTGCCTTCCTGTAATTCCCGCTGCTCCCCCATTTGCTTCCAGGCACTCAAAGCCTTCTGCCTCATATTCCGGTCGTAGGCGTCAGACATGGCAGGAAAACGAACGCCAAACCTGGAGCACAAACAAATGGCACCAAGTGGGCTTTCTTCCCCAACTCTTGGGACAAATCTGGACCCCTGCATTGAGAGCAAAGGGCGAAGATACATACCTTTCATCGTTGGGGCCACGGAGAGGGTTTTGACCAGAGAAGCCAGGTAGGTTTATGTGATCCCGGATCAACATGATGTCTCCAACTTCAAAGTTGGGGTTGAGCCCTCCAGCTGCATTGGTGACTACCAAAGTGTCCACACCCAGAAGATAGAAAACCCTCACTGGGAATGTCACCTTAGATGTAAAAGATCAGAAAAGACTTTTCAAAACCTCACCAACCTATCCACGAAGGTGTACATAATACACACCATGAAACAAGAGGCAACAAGAAATCCAACATTCACGTAGCCCAAATAGACAATAAAGTAGAACAGCCCTCCCTGTTTCCTCCAAGTCCAACCAAGCTTGTGCCCCTGATTTACCTTTGACAGCGAATAACCTTCGTACGTATGGAACCTGCCCTGCATCATCACACAGGCTCTGCCATTCAAGAATCCAAATGCCAGGCGACCAGCGTGACCAGGCACTGCAAACAGAAAAGGAAAAGCAAAGTGATTATGGCAGGCGTGATGGCACTCAGGAGGCAGAAGCAGGCAGATCCCCGTCAGTTCCAGGTCGCCAGGGATGCACAGTGAGAGCCTGCCTCAAACCGTGACCATTCTTTCCTGTAACACACACACTGGCACTTAGTAGAAACCACTCGTTGTGTTTAACGTAAGATGATATAATTAAACATAAGACAACAGAAGTCTGGTGACCAGATCGTCATGATCACACAAACGGAACTAGCTGTGAGGTAAGACTATTTGATGTGAACATTAAAACAACAGAAAGGATTTCAAAAGATGTTTCCAAAGATGGAGAAACTTGTGTTTGTTTTACATTCTGGTCACAGTTCCCTTCCCTCTCCTCCCACTCCCTTTCCCCCACCCCCTCTGCTCTCACGGCCCAATCTTCTACTCCTTCAGTTCTCTTTGGCAAAGGGCAGGTTTCCTTGTGCATCAACAAAACACCGCGTGTCAAAGAGAAACTCATATGTGAAGGAGCAAAAGTGAATACAAACCAAAGTTAGAATCAGTGGACTTAACTATAGGCCTTTCCTGAGATTTTCCAAGTTCTAAGCTGTGTCTGATAATTAACTCTAACTATGCCGGCATCCCGAAGTCGAACAAGGAGGAAGAGTCCATTTGAGACCCATACAACTCGTTCTTTCTAACCCATTGAACAGTCCCGTGGGAAACAATACCCATGCGGAGTATGTGGGGCTAGGGAGCAAGATTAACCGTTATCGCCATTCCCATCGGATAGTGTCCTCTATCTAAACTTCTTTAAAGAATGGATCTGCCAGGAAGAGGAACTAGAACCAAGAAGAAATCATAAGAAAATACTAGTAATAGAACAAGTTGACATACCTGGAAAATCCCCCAAATGAAAAGTAAGTCAATCAACTTCAAAGCAACTCATCACTTAGTACTGGGCTCTCGTCTGGAGGAAGGAGTGGCAGACGGGGTCGATGCCACTACTATTTTCCTTTGCTCGTCTCTCTTTAATGTTGCCTTTCTACTCCTTATCCCTATACCTCCCTACTCTGACCTTCCGAACTTGCACCAAAGGAGATAAATTAAAAAAAAAAAAGCAAAAATCAAGTACTCTTGCTTGCCCTGTCTCAGCCAGCCTTTCTAACCCAAGCCCATGTTTACAGGCTGTGGTCGCAGGGCTACACTGAGATGTCAGAGCTCCATAATAATGGGGCATATGGGTCCCTTTCCAAAGCAGCTGTAACCAAGTGTTCTCTATACTAATCCATGTGCGTCCATAACCACACAGTAGCCACAGCATTACTGTTGTCATGTGTATCTATGCTGAAGATGGAGATGACAGATGGCAGGAGACACTGGGAATGGACGGGCCCTTGTCGTGGGGCTTCAGATACTGCTTCCTCCACTGAAGGCACAGACTGGAGGAGAGAGCGCGACAGAGTGTGTGTGCAAGCAGGTGTGTGTGTGTATGCACGCTCGCCTGTGGGCACTTTGTGGTGTGAAGGCAGATGGAGGGAGTCAGTTCTTTCCTTTCAGTACATGGATCTTGGGGACTGAACATCATGTCTGAGGACAGGTAACTGGTGTAGGAGGTCCTTCTGTCTATGTGTTGCTTTCTTCATTGGTAAATAAAGGGACTGCCTTGGCCTGTTGATAGGGCAGAACTTAGGTGGGTGGGGAAGACAGAACTGGATGCTGGGAGAAAGGGCAGACTCTGAGACGCCATGGATCAGCAGCCAGAGACAGACGTGCCGAATCTTTGACAGTAAGCCACTGCCATGTGGTGATATACAGATTAATAGAAATGGGTTAAATTAATATAAGAGTTAGCCAATAAGAAGAAAGAGCTAATGGGCCAAGCAGTGTTTTAATTAATAGTTTCTGTGTGGTTATTTCAGTTCTGGGCGGCCAGGACGAACAAGCAGCTCCTTGCTACAGGCAACTTTTCCTGCTGAGCAATCTCACCAACACAGCACACACACAGGACATACTATAGAATTTCACCACCTCAATATACACCCACACACCGTAGAATTTCAATCAGGGCAATTTCTTTCTGAAGACATTCTGATTCCACAGTGGTCAAATGATAGGACAAAAGTAGAAACATCTCCTTGATTAGATTCCACATAAGTTCATCATGGTGGTTTGAATGAGAACGGCCCCCACGCTGGTTGATAGTGGTGCTTGCCTTTAATCCCAGCACTTGGGAGGCAGAGGCAGGTAGCTCTGTGAGTTTGAGACCAGCCTGGTCTACAAAGCAAGTACCAGGATGGGCTCCAAAGCGACCCAGAGAAACCCTGTCTCCAAAAAAAAAACCAACAACGGAAACAAAGCAATCAAACAAACAAACAAAAGAATGGCCCCAAGGTGCATAGACTCGAATTCTTAGTCACCAGGGAGGTGTGGCCTTGTTGGAGAAGTGTGTCACTGGGGCTGGGCTTGGCCTTAGGATGTAGCTCTTGTCTACGGCTCTAGTGTCAAGCAAGACAACACGCTCCACAACACGATAATGGACTAAACCTCAGAAACGGAAAGAAAGCCCCAAAGTAAATGCTTTCTTTCCCTAGAGTTTCCTCGGTCATCACATCTCTTCACCCACCAACAGCGCCCAGTCCCAGCCAGTACCTGTGCTTTTGGGAAAGTTGGGTATCTCACTGTACTCAAAGACCTGGGCCTGAGTTAACTGAGCAGTCAGACCTCCTAACCCGGAACCACAGATCACCGCCACTTGAGGTCGATGTGTAGTGTGAGACCGAAGCCACTCAGCTGTGCTCTGATAATCTTCGTAAGTGAATCTGGGGGGAAGGAAACAGAGTTCACCTGCTATTCCAAGTACATAGGAAAATGGCTGTTAGTGCAGAAAACCTGGCAGGTATTCTACCATAGCAGAGGACTGTATACTCCTCCACTTCCCCATCTCTCCTTTGAACTGGCCCACTAAACGTCTGACGTGAGACACCCTTCATCCCAGAGTGTGAGAAAAGTTAATGTAGCCTGTTTCCATTAACGCACCCCGCAGGGCTCTGCCACTAGGTTGCACCCAGTACTAGGAGGCCCATACCTCTCCTGGTGACAGACATAGAACCAGGTTTCAGAGTTATGATGCAGAATCAAACTACAGAGAGGACTCAGAATGAATTAAGGCCTTCCCAAAGGCAAGTTTCTTGACTTTTGTTTTGCCTTTTTTTGTTTGAGACAAAAAAAAAAGGTCTCCCTACTTTGTCTACACTAATCTCCAACCCCTGGGCTCAATGGATTTTCTCACCCCAGCCTACCACTAGAGTAACTAGGACTTTAGGCAGCTCTTTGGATGAAATTTTTTTTTCTAGTTTTGTTTTGAAACAGGATTTCTCTGGGTAGCTCCATCTGTCCTGGAACTCACTCTGTAGACCAGGCTGGCCTCAAACTCACAGAGATCCGTCTGCCTCTACCTCCTGAGTACCCAGCACAGGTGAAATTTTTTTAAATTTAATTTTTAATTTAAAAGTTTGATTATAGTTGGAGAGTGTGTGTATGGTGTGCACGAAGCATGCTACAGCACGTGTATGTCAGTGGGATTAGTTCCCTCCTTCTGCCACGTGGGTCCCAATGCAGGCTTCGCAGCGACCACCTTCACCTTTGGAGTCATGTCACCAGCCCTGAGCTTTTTATTTTTATTACTTATTAATAAGCAATAAGAACAGTCCTAGTAGAAGTCTATGAAGAGCCTTAGTTCCTCTGGACATGTTTGTTAAACTTGCTAAAAAGTCAGGGGTGGTGGCGCACACCTTTAATCCCAGCACTCGGGAGGCAGAGGCAGATGTATCTCTGTGAGACTCAGGCCAGCCCGGTCTACAAATCAAGTTCTAGGACAGGCACCAGAGCTACACAGAGAAATCCTGTCTCAAGAAACCAAAGGGTTTAAAAAACAAAACAAAACAAAACAAAAATCCCTAGAGCCTTCTCACTCACAGTCCCAAGTCCAGTTCCATCCCAACCAACTGTAAAGATTAAAGATTGCTCTTTGACATGGAACATAAATTGAGACCAATTAGCTGGGCCGTGGTGGAGCACACCTTTAATCCCAGCACTTGGGAGGCAGAGGCAGGCG
>LOJH01017544.1:11212-22236 GCA_001685095.1 Ellobius talpinus
CCTCTGCCTCCCAAGTGCTGGGATTAAAGGCACGCACCACCACCGCCTGGCTAATTATATATTTCTTATAGATACAGAAAAAATGTGTACTTTTTAAAGTTTTTTTAAGTATTTAAGGCATAGCAGAGGTATGTTTCTAAACACCACGTGCCTGGTTGCTTTCTCGGTTGAGCTATCACCTTAAACTTATAGAGACCTGAATCCCTCTCGGCTTTGACCCTTGCTAGTACGACATCTTCAGCTCATCTGGGGCTGCGTACTTTTATTTGGTGCCCCCACCTCCCAAGAAGAATAAAATAAAGTTTAAAAAGCAGTGCTATGTTCTGAGATTTGAGGACAGGAATGGAACGGGCAAGCTGCAGGCTTTGTTTGTGGGCATTCAGTTCTGAGACCCCTAATGGAGGATTGGGGCATGCTTTGTCCAGTGGGATGTTTCTGACTAATAAACATAGTCCATTAACCAATTTAGAAAGCAATGTGGCTTCCTACATTTTTGCCTTTTGTAAAAGATTAATGATGACATTTGCTCAAAGTGGAGATTTATCTCTTCTGCCTTTCTTTGGGACTGAGAAAATCTGTTGGTGCTGAAAAAGGAGTAATAGAAGGTAGAGGAGAGTTGCGGGGGAATGGGTTTGACAGCAAAAATGATTTTGTTCTTAGAGGCAATCTGTCCTTGAATTTAGAGAGCCCTGAGTTTTAGAAATAAAAGCGATATTAAACAAAGAAGCCAGCAGCTTAAAGGAAGTCCAGCAGGGCTTTTATTTAATGAGACAATTTGCAGGTCTGTAGACAGAACAAATTTGAAGGAATCAATCAATGCATTTCTTTAGGACAAGAAGATGCAAACACATGCTTCTGGGAGAGTCATGTTACAGTTTGAAAAATAGACTGGAGAGGAGAATATTGAAAAATTAAATAAACCAAGAAGACAGAAACCGTGTCTAATAAAACCCTGTGAAGTTAGGTCACACACACACTGGGAAGAGGAAGGAGCTGAAAGCCTCCAGAGTAAAGGGAACCCATGTTCCTTATGCTGACCTGGAAGCACCGTGTTCTCTCCCTTCAGAGAAAGCCTTCCCAGCTTCTGTGGTTCCAGGGCCAGGACAGGGTCGTTGGAAGAATTTGCAGACAATTTCCTGGATCTTCGTGGACACATGATAAGATTGCAATTTCTGCTTCATTGAAAATGTGTTCAGGAGTCATAGAAGTCTGTGTTTCTCTAAGGCTGACTGTACACATTGACCTCCATTGGCTTAAACCATGGGGCAGAGTCATCTATACTTTGTGCCCCGTAGACTCGTTGAAAAATCTGCAAGAGTTAATGTTTAAAAACAACCCATGAGGACAAAAAAACTTAAGTAGTTTCTGTGTGCTCGGTATTTTATCAGTTCTCCTTTCTAGGTGGGAATTTTTTTCAGGCAACATCTCCAACAGGTTACACCTTACAAAGAACCATGGTGGCAAGCATCCATAGAACGTCTCATCTCAGACTCAACAGAGCCTCAATGCATTCCGCCACATCAATGAACAAGTCACAAGCTGTAGTTGCTAGACAGCAACAGCTAACATCTAAGCATACAAAGACATAGATGGCAAAGCTTTTAGAAATTTGTGTATCAAAGGCAATTCATGCCTATGTTTTGACATCACATCTTTGATATCTGTCATCTTAGGATTTTTCCTGTGAAACACAGTTGATATGAATTATTTAAAAAAACTTGAGCTGTATAAAATAAACAGCAGACAAAAACTGCCTTCTAGCTCTGTTCTAACAGCTACTTAGCAGCTTTGATTGTGCTGTGTTGGGTACCATGTTTCCTGTTTGTTCTTTCAAGAATAAAATCTAAATATACAGGCCTTGGATTCTGTGAGCTCTGGGACAAAGAAATGAACATGAGTTCTGACACAGTTGGGACTGGGGTTATCTGGCTATCGCAGAGGACCTGGAGGACTCAAACGATGGGAATAGCCACTGACGCTGGTGGGCTGAGGCAAGCACATTTTATCAACAATGAGGAAAGAAGATCGGCCGTGTGTATTTGAGGAGCAAAAATGTGCAGTTTTTCCTCAAAAATTCCAGAAAAATTTTCTCTTTAAATGGTTGGTTGTTGGCCTGCTGAAGACAGAGGTGGGGATCCAAAGCAAACACTTTACAGGCAGGAAGCCTGTGCATGAGACTTGCGTCATCTCCTGAGTGTTGGCAGATTTAACAATGACAGCAAGTTTTGCCTTCGAATAACTTGTGGTTCATCTTGTAAACCTAAGGATGCAAGGACACGTTTCATGGATTTTAGAGAGCGGAAAAAAATGGTAATGTCACTATGATGAGAAAGATGATATTTCCTGTTAAAGCATACAACAGAGCTCTTTCTTCACATTTAAAACAACTTAAATTTTATTGTGTGTGTTGGGGAGTGCACATGCCAGAGCACACGCAGAAGTTAGTGCACACACGTAGATTAGTGCACACATGGAGGTTAGTGCACACACGGAGGTTAGTGCACACATGTAGATTAGTGCACACATGGAGGTTAGTGCACACACGGAGGTTAGTGCACACACGGAGGTTAGTGGACACAAGGAGGTTAGTGGACACAAGGAGGTTAGTGCAAACACGGAGGTTAGTGCACACATGGAGGTTAGTGCACACACGGAGGTTAGTGCACACACGGAGGTTAGTGCACACACGGAGGTTAGTGCACACACGGAGGTTAGTGCACACACGGAGGTTAGTGGACACACGGAGGTTAGTGGACACACGGAGGTTAGTGGACACAAGGAGGTTAGTGGACACATGGAGGTTAGTGCACACATGGAGGTTAGCGCACACACGGAGGTTAGNTTAGTGCACACATGGAGGTTAGTGCACACACGGAGGTTAGTGCACACACGGAGGTTAGTGCACACACGGAGGTTAGTGGACACACGGAGGTTAGTGGACACACGGAGGTTAGTGGACACAAGGAGGTTAGTGGACACATGGAGGTTAGTGCACACATGGAGGTTAGCGCACACACGGAGGTTAGCGCACACACGGAGGTTAGTGCACACACGGAGGTTAGTGGACAACCTTGTTGAGTTGTTTTTCTCCTTTTACCTTAACATGAATCTTGGGAATTCGAGTTAGGTGTCCAGGATTATGAGGCAAGTGCCTGTACCAACTGAACTGCCTTCCCTCTTTACAAACTTTGTGTTTAACAAGGTACAAATGACTTTTTAGAGTGAGCTAGCTCCACACTAGTTGACAGCAGTGTGGTGCTCAGTGCTTCAGGATTCTCCCTCCCTGAAGAGGACAGTGAGTCTGGCCACATCAGGAAGCACATTAGAAAAAGTGTCACTTCAGATTCTGGTGGAGTGATGACCATGCTGTGCTAACACAGTCTGTCTTCATCACCCTCGGTAAGCATCCCTTCAGCCAGATCTTTTCCTGTACCATCCATTCTGGTAAATTCTCATGCAGTAAAACCAAACTGGCCTTAGCAGAACATGCAGGAATCACAGTTTTAACCCAATGCAAAAGAGTTATTGTCAGGATTCTACCCTGAAACGATCTATCTCATTACGTCATCTATGAGAATTTGTCCTTAGAAGCTCAAGTGACAGGGGGTGGACCCCAGATAACTTTCAAAGGCACACCTCAGGGACTCAGTCCCTTTGGCAGCCTTCACTCCCTAAAGTTTTAACCACATCTCAATAACGCCATTAAAATGCCACCCATGAGAGCCCTCATGATACAATTAGTTCAATACATTGGCCTTTGGGGCAATATTTCACATCTCAGCCCATCCCTGTGTGATGTGAGCCATGCCTGCAGCCTCCAGGCTCTTTCGGGTAGGAAAGGAGAAAACAGAACCGTGTGCAGAACCATTTCCTCTTCTGTGCATCCGTTCAAGGACTGCACTTGCCCTCTTGACATTCTCCAGTCCCTTTATAGAGTCATAGTTTAGATTCTGTCTAAAGTTTATGTGGTCATCCTCAGGAGAATTGGTCTAGCATGACATGCTTGGCCATCAGCTGAGATGAGCCAACGCAAATTGGTAAGACTGTCAGCATCTACACTAAGTGGCCCATTGGTGGGGAGGGAGGAGAGAGTTTTTTCTTTTCTCCCTAAATGGAGATGGCATCTATGTACTGAATATGTACACCTTTCACATGGACTCTTACATGACTGGGTCTTCGTCCTGTGAGGAGCAAGGTTTAGAACAAGAAAATATTGCCCAAGGGTCAGAGTTTCAGGCCCGTGGGGAAGAGAACACAGGGGTAGATCTATTTACATTTAGGCTATTTATGGACATGACCATGAAGTGGTGGCACAATGCCTTTGGTCTGCAGGGTTCATGGGCAAATATAATGTCTAAGCAACAGTGTTGGGAGATGTAGCTGATGGGGGTATTTGGAGGCTGAGTCCTAGGTAGGGAGGTTCCATAGCATCATAAAGGGGAGATAGAAGGGTTCAGCTTGCCACCTTCCACTGGCTTAGGAACTAACAATCCTCAAGGGACACCAGTTGGCAGCGGAGTTCCCAGTCTCTATATCTGAGAAAAGCTAGCTCACAGACCTGTACTAATTACTCAGTCAAGGAACTGCGGTTACAGCAGTCTAAGACAGACCACATATGGGACAGAAAAGCAAAGAACAATTTGGTTATAATGTGATCTATTTACTCGGTCCTCTTCATTCCAAACCAGGAGAAAAATAAGAGAAAGCAAAACCCATCACAGAATGTGGCTTTCGTAGTGTTGATAAGTGGTTATAATTTACAGCTGTAATTTAATTAAGCTGTTGTTCTCACCAGCGGGTGATCTGGCATGGAGCTGGTCTGAATGAAATTAATGTAGCCTATAAATCTGCAATTCATTTCAACTTGAAATGCTAGGTCCTAGAAGAGGGAGAAATGATATATCCCAGGTACCAGGAAAGGCACAGTTGTATTTCAGATGCATAAAGGGTACTGATGTTGTTTCTTTTCATAGGAAATATGGGTGAGGGGAGGAGGGCGAATGGGGCCCGTTTCATTAGATTTAAGGTTCTTTAATGTGAGGAAAATTATACTGGAGAAGCAGTCCTGAAATAACAGAGCACAGCATGAATTTCTGTGTGAACCCACTTACCCTCGGTGTGCCACTAAATTACCCCTGAAAGCCTGACATTGGCTGTCGTTGGTGTCTGGAACACAGGCAGCACCTATAAAACAGGTGGCTTTCTCACTGACATGGAAACATGCCTCGTTTGGGAGTCCCAGATATAATTAGTGTTTCTAGGTTGATATTGTAAAGAGAGAATAAATTAGCTCTAACAAATGACTATGTGAGAGGACACAGAGGAAGCTGTGTCCATGCGACCAGAAGGATAGAAAGGAAGCCGGGAGGGCTCCGCAGTGGGAAGCCAGGAATCTGTTGCACACTGGGGAAAGTGCCTTTCTGGGCTTTCATCTCTACACTTGGGCACAGGACAGGATTGAGGTGCGCTCTCCTCGGAACCTTCCGGAATGTCTCATGGAAGAACATTTTTGTGTCATTAAAAACAAGCTGAATTTGCTTTCCTGCTATAAAGCCACAAAGTGGAACTTGGAACACTCTCCTAGAATCACAGATTTATTTTTCATGAATGAAACATGGGACAACAGATGCCATGAGGAAGATGTGAGTGGATTAATTTTACTTCTATCAGAAGTCATCATTCATATGTCTAAATGGAGACGTCAAATCCGTGTGCAAACCAGAGCAGGGTGAGGCCTCTTCTGCTGGAAGCCACAGGCCAGTGCTCTGAACACGATACTTGTTATGGGAGTTAGGCTTGACCTACTTTTCCCACACCAGAGGCGACGAGCAGACACATGAATGGTTTAAGGAGCACCGTGCGAAGGCACTTTATGAACCAGGATGGCTGGTTGCCTGTGTGGTAACCACAGAGGAGGAGCTGGATAGAGTTGAAAGGGTCCTTTTTCAAACAGGCATGTAGCTCAAACTAGTGTGAGGTAGCAGAATGCACAGGCACAGCTGGGCACTGCAGCTCAGACCCTATGGACACCCCCCCTTCCCCTCATCCCTCAGCTTCCGTCTTTTTGGCGGGCATCATGCTTCAGAATCCTGGCTCCAGGCTTCTGCTGGGTGTTCCTCTGCTGCCTGGAGACCCACCCTTTGGGGTTAAGCAAGATGATGCACCCAACACAACACAACTGCAGGCTGAGCTGAACTGATCTTTTGGCCCCTTTCCTCCTCTTGTTTGAAAGAGTAGAATACAGATGATCACTGGAGGTGAAGTAGCCACACTGCCAGGAGAAGATGAAAGCCATAGACAAAGGGCAATAATGCAGAACTGAATGGTGAGCTTTCTTTCTTGGGCGTTTGGAATCATGCTCCAAGAGAGAAAAGGAGCTGCCCTTCTCTATGAACAGTTTTGTTCATGTGGAAGCACCTTCTAGAAGCCTAGCACCTTGCCACTGGTTCCTCCCAGTTTATGTAGGTGTCGGTGTCCCAGGAGAATTCAATCAAGCACACTTACAGCAGCAAAGACTGCAATTATCAGTGAGGGTATTTCCCTAGCTACCAAGGTCTTGTCCTTATTCAGAGAGCTGTGACAGTCTGCACTCAGGGCTGACAGCTAAGGAAATACTGGGAATCTCTCTAGCTGCCTGACTTGCGGAACATTGAGGAAATGTTTGGTTTGCAGTTCTGAGGAGCAGGCTTGCGAAGAGCAGAATTCAATGGCTTCATCTAAGTGTGAAGTGCAACGCCAACCCACATTCCTTTCTAGTTAATCCTATACCGTCTAGGCCAGAACTTTTGGTAGAAGCACCCTCATAAAGCAGCGACTGAATTATGCTAACACATCTTTTTCCTCTTCATGACCAGTGTGAATCAGGGCCACTCACAGGTGGAACTATACCCCCAGGAGCTTGTTCTCGCAACACTGCAGGGCTTGGGGTCCCAGTAAAGATTTTGCCAGGTCTTCTAGGAACTCGGAAACATCCCCCTTCCAACCTCACAGGGATTCCCGTGAGCACTGTATGTTTGAGCACCCCTCGTTGCGTTACTGAGTCACTCTCAATTATTGCCTTAGCCACATCTCATGTTCTGCAGAAGAGAGCTACAGCAGCTCTATGATGCCATTCCTATTGCGCCATCTGCCATTTCAAATGGATTTAGTGGAAACAGCACCTCTAACACCAGCAGTCTCACCACTCACTATGTGTGTGGGCTGAATGATGCATTTTGAAATGAGCCAGTCACCCTATGAGTTTACAGAAATGTTTGCTGTTATTAAAACACTTAAAGGAGGGGGAAATGTAGGAGGCAAATGTGCCCTGAGAGAAGAGGTATCTTCTTCCGTTCCCCAACTCCCAAGCTCATAGAATCCAGTGTTACTAAGAGCAGACAAAACTGGAGGAATATGTCAGCTTGAGGCCAGCCTGATCTACAGAGTTAGTTCTAGGACAGCCAAGGCTACACAAAGAAACCCTGTTTCAAAAAACCAAATGAACAAAAAAATCTGGAGGAATGCTTTAGAGGCATTGATAATGGAAAGGAGGTGACATGTTGAAATTGATGACCCATATTTGAGTAAATTACATTTATCCTCTCTCTCAGGTTAGCTACATGCACTGTCTGCAGTTTTCTTCAGTAGACACTCTACATGCATAAAGTCACTAACACACCCTTCTTTTGAATGTTTTGTTGCTTTTGAATGTTTTCCAAGGTTATAAACATTTTTCCATCTGTTTTACCACGTTGCTTCTCAATTTCAATACATGTTGTTCACAAGGAAAAACTGATTAAAAAAAAAAGCACCGAACTTGCATCCTGGGACAACCCACAGCCCGCTGGCTCTGGTTGTCACTGGTAATCTTCATATCTTCTGCACAGGAGGTGGCATGATGCAGGATGAGCTTTCTGCTGCCGCTGTGGTCATTCTGGATCTTGCCGTGCACCTACATCCCCTGTGTGCTAAGAGTGGGGTGAGAAAAATCAAGAAGACATAAACCTTGCTGTCACCTAGTTATGAAGAGACACAACTCTTTTGCTAGACTGTTCCATAGAAATAGTGTTTATCTGTTGTTACTATGTGAACTTGACATCTTTGGCCCTACCCTTGCTTTTGTCTCTGGTTCACATGTGACAAAGTTCTCCGCTGAGCATGAGAATGACAAAATAGTTGTGCTATAAATGGCAGGAGCAGTAGACAGGGCTTTTCTCTAGAGAGAACACTTACGACTTTACAATAACCATGTCCAGGATGACATCAGTCAGGCAACACCCCAAGGACGATCTTTGGCTCTCCATAAAGGGTGGAAGAATTCCCCAGTTCTGACTCAACAACTCAGGTAACTTCGGAGACTCATTTTATCCATCTTTGTTTATCCCCCATCTATTTGATGGTACCATATCTCTGGACTTTTATACCAGCCTTCTTTGTTAGTAATGAATTTTTGTTATCAGACTACTTTGCTGTCTTAATTTTTCATTTATTTTTTGCATATTACCCCAGTCATCTGCCTTGTTCATTGCTATACATGGTGACTAATCAAAAACCTTGACTACAAAACACTGAACGTAATGCTATACAATCCTCAGAATGTCAGGTGTCTTCTTTTTATGAACCTCCTCCTTGAATTCTCCCCTTCAAGAATGTGTTATTAACATTCAAGCCTAATTCAGCAACCATTGAATTGCAAAATCAGTTCTCATCCCAGACCTGTAGACTATCAATCTAAGGTCATATTTCTAAAAGAATCTAATGTCGGCATCAATCTAAGGTCATAATTCTAAAAGAATCTAATGTTGGCAGTTCTGAGGCTCAAAACTGGAAAATCAGGAGTACATGAAAATCTCTAAATCACAGTGACTAAGTAAGGTCATAAATAAGCTTAGAGTTGTCATATATTAAAATCCCTTCTTCATAAATCAAACATGCTTATCCCTGCAGAGTCACCGCTACCATCATCATGAGTGGTCCTAAATCAGTTAGGCTCAAACCGTGAGACGCTTTCAGAAGTTGGCAGTCTGTATCAGGGAGAATGCTCTAGGAGTTACCATACCTTTCACCTGAAGAGATGGCTCAGTGGTTAAGAGCATCGCCTGCTCTCCCTAGAGGTCCTGAGTTCAATTTCCAGCAACCACCCTGTTTTGAGAACTGGTGCCCTCTTGAGGAAGAGACCTGGTCAGTCTCTTAACTTAAGAGACTTACCTCATCAACTTAGATCATAAAACCCAATATGGACAAGTTCAGCAGAGCTGCCATACACAGGCTGCCCGTGTCTGCTTCAGCATTGCCAGGGCATAAATTTCATTCATTTCATACCTCAGTGCAGGGCAGGAGGAGCTACTGGCACTGCCAAGGGCTCACCATTTCCTGCCTGTGGCTGAATGGGGTAGAGACCGGTCATCAGAGCTGTTCATTATTTGTTACCTGTTGCCTCTGCAGTTGACTTTCTGCTCCCGACATGCAGAAATTTCCAAAGTTCTTCAGGAGAATAAAAGTGTGAGTTTTAAACCCTGAAGGAATAAAGGTGCTAAAGGTGCTGTTCTGGCGCGAGTTGGAAATGCAACGCTGGCTTCCCTAGCACAAGCCGGCTTCCCTCGCACAAGGGTCAGAGCTGAGTGAGCCTGGGAAGGAGGACAGGACATGGAAATGTAACGAACAAAGAGCCACGCTACGCCCAAGCACAGTCGTGTGATGTCCTGATAGGGAACCCAGATGGGTGAGAAGATGTGATCAATCTAGCCTGGTCCTCTTCCAAAATTTTAAGGGAGGTGGCTGGGAGCAAGGCTTCAGTGCCCACTGCATATATTTGGAAGATAAAACTTCCAAAATAATGATATTCATTCAAATCTGTATTCTGCAATGTACATATATACATAAATGAATAAATAGTAAAACTCGTTCTTTTTCGTTAAGACACTTTTTACCTATACACACAATTTGTATTTAATCACAACATGTGCAGAAGTCTTATATTGTTCGGTTTGAAACCCCACAATAGATGGGAAGTAAGTGCTTGCCTGGTGTACCTGACTCTGAAACCAAGAGAACACAGTGTCACAGATTATTTCCCCTGGAAAGTCACTCTGGCTCTTACGCTGGTGCCGTTAGAGGAAGATTTTACTCTATTAATGATATAAAGCAGAAGGAGTGAATGATAAACTTGATTTCCCTTCAACTCTTGATGCTTTTATTGAATGATAAATAACAAGACATCACGTGTTATTTTGTAAGTAAAATAAAACATGAATACACTATAAAATCTAAGATAGTAATTGTATATATCAAAACTATTTGTTATTAACACGTGCTTTTTAAAATTTTTTAAAGACAGGATTTCACAACAGAGCCTAGCCTGGTTTAGAACTCACTGTGTGGTCTATGGTATTTTCAGACTCGTTTCAATCCTTCTGCTTCAGCTTCCCAGGTGCCAGATTTACAGCCTTTAGCCACTGCACCTGGATTGGTTTTGCATTTGTAAATAATTTATATTTTCTGTATTTATTTGTAAATGCTTTAGAAGCTTTCAGGACTGACCATTTGGAGCTGGATATTCAGCTGCTGTGTTCCTCCATGGGCACTGTTTCTCCTGCTCCCAGCTCTCCTTTTCTACCTGTTGTCAACCCTGAAAACATACACACGAATAACATTATACAGACTGAGCAGGCTGTATTTATGTATTTAGAAATATATATAGATATATATATGTTCATTCACAGATTATGTAGCAGAAATTAATTTAAAAAGAGACCATGCATTTGAAAAAGAGCACGAAGGAAGGGAAAAAAGGTATAATTATATGATAATCTCAAAAAACGATGTTTTTTTGTTGTTTTTTTGTTTTTTCCAGACAAGGTTTCTCTATGTAACAGCTTTGGCTGTCCTAGAACTCACTCTGTAGACCACACTGGCCTTGAACTCACAGAGATCTGCCTACTTCTGCCTCCCAAGGGCTGGGATTAAAGGCATGCGCCACCATCACCTGACTCAACTGTAGTGATATATGGGGGGCGCAGGCCTGCTTTTCGTCCCGCCCGGCTCCC
>LOJH01017546.1:331-12586 GCA_001685095.1 Ellobius talpinus
GTAGATAAACATATGTATGTGTGGATGGATGAACATGTGGGGAGTAGACGCATATATGTGTGGATGGATGAACATGTGGGTAGATAGATGCATATATGTGTGGATGGATGAACATGTGGGTAGATAAACATATGTATGTGTGGRTGAATGAACATGTGGGGAGATAGACATATATATGTGTGGATGGATGCATGTCCTTGGAAGGACAGGTATGCACGTAAGTTCTAAAAGGAATATTAATGTTATTTTCATTGGTGGCAAGGATTCTCAGTTACAGTGACAGCTTAGGAGTCTGTCTCTTACAAGCAAAAGATCTGAGGAGGGATCCAGATGGAAGGACAATGGCTGCAGGAGCTGATCTTAACCAAGACAACGCCTACCATCCCTGTGGTTGTCCAGGGATTTTCCAGCACATCGCTCACTGGGCTTGGCTTCCGATGAGCTGTGCCTGCAAACACAGAGTGAATTGGAGGGGTTTGGAAAGAGAAGGAGATGTCATGAGGCCCAAGCTTCTACTGGGGCCAGGGGTGAGCAACAATTCTTTAGAAGAAGATGTTTTCTTTCTGGTTCATAAAACTGAAAAAAAAATACAGAAGGAGCTAACTCATGCCTTAATCATCCACAATACAGAAGTAGCTAAAGTGTATGATGATCACATATGCTCCTGCCTCATCTTCCTGGGGAATCGGTAGAAGCTACAATTAAGATGTCCCATTGGTTATACTGTCAAAAATGTTTGACATCTTGCCTTTGTGTGTTCGCCTACGTCTCTGTTCAGGACTCCAGGGAGTGTCATATATTTTAAGAACATTTTTGCATATTTCCCATTTACCAGTGACATCCTTCCTATCTCTGATCTCTTACCTCAAGTTCTCCTTGCCAGGTGTCTCAAGACTGATAAATTCAGAGGACATTTCTTTGGCCATTACTAACAAAATCCACCAAGAATAAGCTAAAGTCAAGGGACTAAAGCCATGTGAGTGTCCAAGGAGAAAAGGGAAAATGCTTTGCTTTTTAGGTTGGGCACCCTGGACATATGCTGGGTGGTGAATATATGAAACTTGTGACTGTGGTTTGGTACTTAGTGAGGTCCTGAAAACTTTAGTTGGGTCCCATGTGGCAGGGACATATTCCTTGAGACAGACTTTCAGCATTATACCCAGACCCTTGCTTGTATCTTGCTGTTGGTGTCCTGGCCCACCATAATATGGAAGCCTCTACCACATGACCCTGAAAGAGTGGACTGAGTTGTCCCATACCTTCTTGGCATGATGGATGAAAATTCTTGAAACAGTGAGATGACATGAATCCTCCTTCCCTTTGAATACTTCTCCAGGAATTCTGTCAGGGTAAAATAAAAGTCATTAATGGGGATGGGTGGGAATATTTAAAAGTTGGCAGTGTATTGCTTTGTAACCATATGATACTTTATCCAGGTATATACTTTAGGGGGGGAATTTTACACATATGTTCAAAGAGATGGGTTTAATGTTCACTACACTGTTGCTGTAGCAAAAAAATGGGAGCAACCTGTTTTTCTAACTACAAAAGAATGGCAAACAGATGCAATACTATGTCACACTGCAAATGAACTCACACCACATATATCACCAAGGTAGACCTGGCCCTAGTCAGCTTCAGCTGTCAAGTTGACACAGCTGAAGAGTCACCTAAGGGAATCATAACTGAGAGATTTCCCAGATCAGATTGTCCTTGGCCATGTCTGTCAGAAGTTGTCTTGATTGATGACAGATGTGGAAGGTTCTGGCCCACTGCAGACAGCTCCATCCCTAGGCAGGAGAGCCTCAGTTGTATAAGAAAGGTAACTGGTCAGGAGCCAGAGAGTGTGTTCAGTCAATAAACAGTGTTCCTCCATGGTTTCTGCTCCAGGTTCCTGCCTTGAGTTCCTGCCCTGACTTCCCTCAGGGATGAACTTGTTACCTTGAGGTACAAGCCAATAAACTCTTTCCTCCCCTAGGGTGTTCTTGGTTGGAGTATTTTATTGCAACAACAAAATAGCAAACTAAAATAGATGTCAGGAAAAGGAAGTGCTGGAAGTTGCCAGGACATGTGAAATGATTCCATTTATCTGAAGTTTCCATGCCTACAGCATCAATGGCGACACTAACGTCTAAGCCTTTGACAGTGCTGGCTTCTTAGACAGCAGGAGAAGATAGCACAGGGACAGACACGAGAAGGCTGCAACTCCTTCTGATAGGTTTCATGACTTAAACAAACAAGGCAAAATGCCAAACTATCATAAGGTTGAGTGTGCCCATTGTTATTATGACTTTCTGTGCACTTCCTACTTCTTATAATAATGCTGCAGATATATCCTAAAATAACTTAATGAGTCATGTTTATATAGTCCCCTCCCTTTGAGGACAGATAGAACCTAGATCTGGTTAGAGAGTGATTATCCTCTTTTTAGTGTTGGTGGTTGAACTCACAGCCTGCCATATGCTGGGCAGGTACTCTACCACTAAGCAACAGTCCCTGCCCTCTTTTTAATTTTTTTGAGACAAGGTCTCACTAAGTTGTCCAGACTGCCCTTGAACTCAGTGCAGTCTAAGCAGGTCATGGGATTACAAACCTGCACCATCAGGCCTAGCTCTATGTTTAATACTGTTTTTTTTAACACTCAGCAATAGTATATACTTAGGGACACACTGTGGTCCTCCAGCACATGAGTGCAATAAGTAATGATAAGACATGGGGAATTGGCATCCCCAGCTGTTCAGAAAATCATCATTTATTTGATTGGGGATCCTTTATATTCAATACCTTGAATAGCCAATTAATGGTTGTAGATGAAGGTTATACCACAGAGCTATCGGATGACAGAAGTTATACCTCCCATCCAACAGCATCCTTGTAACAACTAATCATCCTGTCTCCACCCCCTTCCCTCACATCCTTCCCAGGCTTAAGTGATTATGGTTGTATTCTCTTTTATTGTGAGACTGACATTTTAATGTCCACATATTTGCGAGAACAGGTGGCATTTGTAATTCTCCATTCTAACCAGTAGAATACAGCAGAGGCAGTGAACCTCACTAGCGTGTGGATTTATTTATGCCAAATACTGTAATACATGAGTAAAGGCAAGCTTGTAGGGATAGAAAGTAGACCAGGGGTTGCCTGGGATTGAAGGTGGGAATAACAATTTAATAGAGTTATTTTCAGGGTTTCCAAGAAACAACTCATTTTTCAACTCATTTTTCAACTCATTTGTCCCCAGGATCCTGGCAGTCTGCTTTTCTGATATGTTAGCTTTGGCTCCTCAGATGATATTCAGGTAACACACCATTGAGGGTGACATCCAGTTGAATCTTTTCCTCATGGGTAATTAATGGACAACCTTGCCCTGTGAGATTTAGGAATGAAAACTCCTTCCAGGTCCTTTTTATCACAAGATGCTTCCAGCCAGCACTGGAGACACATCCAAAACCCCCAAACATCAATGTTCGTGTGTGTTGTCTCACATATGTGGTGCAGGCATGAGTGCACGTGTGTGCGTGAGCATGTAAAGGACCTAGGTTGACCTCAGTGTTGTTCCTGAAGAGCCATCTTACCTTGGTTGTTGAGACAGGGTCTCTCATTGTCGGGAAGCTCACTAAGTAGCTTCTAACTATCTGGCCAGTGAGCTTCAGGGATCCACCTATGTCTGCCTCAGCCCTGAACTTACAAGTGTCTCCCACAGGGCCAGTTTTTGCACATGGGCTCTGGGGGTCAAATTCCTCCCCATGCTGGCACAACAAGACCTTTACTATCTCCCAGTCCCTCTAGATTTACAGCTTGAAATATTGTTTGGTCTCATGCTCCCTAACTATAGCATTCTCAGTCTGTGATGACCAAATTGTGACTTAAGGGTCTGTGATTCTAGGAAAATGCATGGATAGATAGTTGAATCTCATTGGAGGGCATGTGAGAGAGCTGTGTGATGAAGGCTTCATGGTTTGTTCTGGGCCTGTAGTCGGGATGACGTGTAGGGATTTTCACATAGACATTATTCCACTTGGTTGTGCTGTGGTAACTCTGTTGATGGATGATTATGAAAATCCATCTTCATCACATTATCCTGATCTTCCAGAAATACACAAAGTTCTCAGTATCCAGATCAGTACTCTCCTTTGGCACAGGCAAAACCTGAGAGCTGGATGGGCTAAATTTGCTATACAATCTAGAACCTAGACTTTCAAAGCTGTGGCTCCTCCCTTCACTGCAGAGGGCTACATGGCAAATACTTCTGACTTTACAGGCTTTGTGGCCTCTATTGCAACTACACAAATCTACCATTGCAGCACAAACAGAGCTATAGACCACACATAGGTGGATAAGAACACTTGTGTTCAATGAATATTTCTTTAAACCAACAAACAGTAGCCAGGTTTGGGTCCTGGATGCAATTTGCTGACCTCTACTCTAAACAACTGAAATGTTTATCAGAATATAGGTAGTTATCCTCAGAAACACAATGTAGGAAGTATTTTTCCAAATAATTCCTTAGTGTCTTATTTATTGCCCAATAAATTGCATGTTTATGAGAAAGAACCTTTATGTGTCTTAATAAATGTAGGTGGATGTAGGGGTTTTCACAGAGATGTTATTCTGCTTGTTTACGCTGTAGTTACAGTGTTGAGAAGTTCATGGGAAGGAGAAAAGTTGAAAATGCTGGAAAAGTTGGACATAAATTTTGGAGAAAAGACCCTAAGAATGGATTTCTCCAGCAAACACCACTCCCGATCCACAAAAAAATACAAAAGGGAAGAGGAGAGGGTGGGTTGGAAATGAGGCTCAGTTCTGGTGGAAGGCTTCTGTGACAATATGCTGAGAACACAGTGAGTATCAGGAGGCTCAAGTAGGAAGATTTGAAAATGCCATTGTGGACAATGCACAAGAGAGCTGGGCAGAGATAAAGACAGCCAAAGTGTGGGTACATCAAAGCCTCATCATGACATTTAACAATGAAATGCCATGTGGTCCTCTCAGGTGGTGTTAAGGCTTTTTAAAAATAAAGCCAGTTCATCTGAGCAGTCTACAATTTTCAGTGGCGGCGGCTGGGGCAGGGGCATGCACAGTTCAGGAGCAGACTGCTTATCTGATGCACACACAATCCTGGTTTAATCTCCAGCATGGCAGAAAAGAATTCTGAGCCAGAGGCGATAGTAAAATCCCCAAAATTTCCCAACAAGGATGACTGTCACTAAGGATGGAGACAGGTTTTCTACAGTGCCCAGACATGGATCGTATAACACCAATGCTCCAGGTGGCAATTCTTCCCAGTTTTACATGCTGTCTACCTTTCTCGTCATTCCGCATGGAAAATCTCAGTCAGAGGCTAGCCCTCTGCAACACTTCCGTAATGGGCCATTTCGCCACATTGCCAATCAGATTGTGGCCTTCCAAAGACACAGGCACTGGAGAGAATGTATATTGTGAGCTTGTCTCCTCCGACTCCAACTTATTTTTATGTTTATATCCCATTGATAGCCATTGATCATTGACTTTTCATTCATAGCATTCATGTGTGATTTTAAAATATTTTATTTTCCCATTAAATTAAATTTTGTTAGTTAGTTATTGAGGCAGAGTTTTCATATGTATCCCAAGTTGACCTGAAACCCATTTGTAGTGAAAACTGGCCTCAAACTTGTGGAGATCCTTCTGCCTCAGCTTCTTAAATTGTGAGAGTGAGGCCACTCACAACCACACCTACCTTATGGTGAATGATGTAGCCAGTCATCCTTGAATAAAAAACAGAGAACAAGACTCTAGAAACCGCACATATACAATCAAATAGTAGAGGTGTGTGTATCAGATATGATACACAGGGGTGGCAACACAAAAGAGAGTTTTCCAGCGTCCAGAAGCAGCTGGAAGCTGTGTGGGAATCTACACCAGGTCCAGCCACTCCTAACCCTGCAGTGTTTCTATTAAAACAAAAAACAGACTTGTTCTCAGCAGGGCAAACCCATTGATTTGTATTGCATATATGAGCACCAAAGCATATCTGTGGCCCTCTTTCTCTCTTTTCCCAGATACACCTTGTCAGCACCCAGTCACCCATCAACAAGGTGGACCTGGAGTTTGTCCATCATCTCTGGCCCCTCAGACACGCCTGTGTAAGTCAGTCAGTAGACAGTGCTCAGGGAGCCACGCACCCACTCCATCCCTAAAGCTCCTTGGAGAAGCAGGCCATTCCATCTGTCATTCGTGCCATGAGCAGCTGTGATAAGCTGAAGGGGAGGAGGAGACAAAAGGAGGAGAGCCAGATACTAGGAACCTCAAAGGACCAAGCCTCCTCACAACCTCAGGGCTGAGCCCTCCTTGCCAGGTTCAGAAGTAAAACCTAGGTTATTACTTCACTCTTGGGCACGAGTGATGGTGGTCTGCTCACCCCCCAAATTCCCATGTTCTGGCACCTGGTGAGCCTTAGTGAATGTCTGTTATGTACCTAGTGAAGAGGAGGTTTGAGTGGGGGGGAGGAGAGAAAGAGAGAGGAGCAGAAGAAAGGAAAGCGAAACCCTTTAATTCCAACATGGGTAAAGATTGAGTCTATTTTCACAACTATTTCTCCAACTAATAAGAGAATACGGGACACGTAAAGGACTCTCAGCAGACGCTCTTCATATGGAAGACAACATAACTCATAGGAAGAGGTACATTTACACTAAGAGCCTCCTTCAGCCACGAGTGTCACTGCAGCCTAAAACGTGCATGCTCCGACTAACACTACACTGACAGAAGGAGCTACGAAGCAGTGTTACCACACACAAAAATAAGATGTTGGACAGGGATATGGCTCAGTGCTTGCCTAGCTTACACCACAAAAAAAAAGTGAAATGTCAAATTCATTGTTTGCTAGAATGGATCGACTCATGAATGTCAATTAAAAAGAGAAGTTGTCAACTCTAAAAGGAGAAAATCAATATAAAGATGACTGGGTAGGCAGGGAAATGTGGTAGTAGCTGAAATCTGACCACCAGGGTCTTAGGTGTTCACCAGCTGGGTGGTCTTGGTCTCTCCAAGCTATGTCCTCATCTGTTGTGTGGTTGGAAGGTGACACTAGCCGCACAGGCTTCTGGGTTTTAGATGGCATTAAATACATGAAGTACTCCCCACAGGACTAGCTCAGAACAAGTCTTCAACTATAGCAAACTGTGAAAGAGGAAACCATCATTCAGGCCCAGCTATTTATTTCCTTCTTCCTAGCTGTTGCCTGTGAAGCCTGGGAGCCTGCAGGGGTTGACCCAAGATATGCACACATGCACATACAGACACATGCACATGCTTGTCCTTTGATTCTATGCCCCAGGCAGCAATGGAGATGAACCCTGATGAGTTCACAGCCCTAATTGCATTTTCTTTCAGAAAGGGGTCTGGTGCCAGACACCTGTGGTCCAGTGCTACGTGACAGTGAGGCTGTCACCATTGCAGGTGGCAGAAGTCCTGTTGCTGTGCAGCTCCAGGAGCCTCTCTGGCATGTGGCTCAGGCAGACAGATGGTCTCACCCCAGAAATGGAGCAAGCATCCTACACGGGACTGGGGAAAACAGGAATTCTGCAGTTAATCCCCATCTCAAGGATTCTTGAGGCTGGGAATAGGGAGAGAAGAGAGTAAAATTTCCAAGATGTCCTGGGAGGCAGAATACGCAGCACTGTGATTGGAACAGAGTTCTCTGTTTTAAAAAGCAAGAGCTAGATCTGGTAATCAAGCTCTGAGATCACATATAGGGTGACCTGGGGCAGGTCCCTGGCTACTTGGACACCAGTGAGGTCAGCTCTAAGACCCAACACAGGTTCATTTACATTATCAGATAAGAACGTGTAGCCAAAGGGCTCAGTCATCAGTACTCATGATTCGAGGGATGGAGTTCATCATGTTGGGATAGACATGGAGGCAGGAAAGAAGAAAAGCTAGTCACGCTGTGTCTACATTCAAGAAGCAAGAGAAATGAAAGCCGGTGCTCAGCTTGCTTTACCTTTCCCTTTTCCAACCATTAGGTTCCAACCCATCACATTCAGGGTGGGTTTTTTTCCCTCAGTCAACACTCTCTGGAGATGCTCTCACAGAAATACCTAGAGGGATAATCTTTTTCCCTTTGGGCCTTCTCCCTACCCCATAGTCTGTGTTTTTAACAACCAGGAGGTGCCCAGTCATCCCCGGTTGCCTGGAGCTGTCCAGGGCTTAGTGCTGAATCCTCAATTCTGGGCAAAGCAGCACAATTCACTTAACCAAGTGCAATACATTGTTATGAGACCAAATAAATTTCACTATGGTGAGGTGAGTTCAATAGCAAGAGCACTGTGTCTGGGGAACAATTAAAGGGATTAAGGGAAAACAATATAAGGCTCTTGGATAAGACATCGTCCAAGATGGGGCAGGGAGGATACAACAATTTTTTTCCCTGGATAAGCTATGAACCAGGAGGCCTTATGGGAGCAGAGAAAAAGCCAACAAAATGGAATGTGAGCAAAATCCTAAAGAAAAAGTATTAAGTTAGGAAATCACCAGAGTAAAATCCAGGGAAGCTGGCAGCCAGCCACATCCTGGAGCTGTGAAAGCTGAGGTGGCATTCTGTACTCAGAACTGAGGAAGTTCCATGGGGAAATCTTGACTAATAATCAAGACCCCCAAGAAGTAGCAAAATAAATAAATTTAGAAATGGGATCATGACTACAGAAAACCCACCTGACATCCAAGCATGCTCTGGTCAGCTGCTCCTTTTCTATATTTGATGGGCAGCAACCCTTACTAGCACTAATTGTTCCCAGCTGCTAAGGTTTGAATTTGAAACATCCCCTACAGGCTTGGGAACTGGATCCTAGCTAGTCATCTGACGAGCATTTGGGAAGTGATTGGATCTGGGGGCTCTGACCTAGTCAACAAATTAATCACTTGACAGATTCATCAAATGATGACATTACTAAGAAGTTGTGAAAAGCAAAAGGTGGGGCCTAGTTGGAGGTCACTGGGTGTCATTGGGGCTGTATCTCACACTGGCATTTTCCTATATTCCCTTTACATTGCATTATGGCTGCCATGGGGTGAGCATCTCTGCTCTAACCACATTCTCCTTGGCATGATGAATTGAAACCTCTGAAAGTACAGGCTAAATAAGTCCTTCCTCCCTTTAGTTGAAAACGGTTCAAGTATTTGTCAGAGTAAGCTAAGACTAATTAATGTACTAGTTGACCCTGTCAGTTATTCAAGAGACATCACCTTTCCTTTGTTAGTCTCCATGCTAGGCATGGGCATTTCCTTTCCTTCCCATCTCTTTTCACACCTTAAGACAAAGATCTGCAGCAAGATCCATCTTCTGGTGCAATAAAGGAACAGCTATTATGTAGTAACTAACCTCTTTCTGATTGGACTTGAGTCCTGCTCCACAGCATGGAGTTTCATGCCTGGTACTGTAATCTTAGTCAAAAGCCCTTGACTAGGGAGGTCATAGGTCCTAGTATAAAACCAAAGTACTAAGAACAGGAGACTGGGTGCTCAGACCTACATGGGACATCTGTATTAACCCAACCACCTCCAAGGTCCAGGAAATATCAGGAAAGAGGAAGGAATAATGTAATCATTAAGGATGAGAATGAATGCTGTAAAATGCTGTCTCTTGGGCATGACAGGGCCATCATGATCAGGAACTCACAGCAGCTGTACTTACCTGCACAAGACCGAAACAAGATCAAGCCAGCCCAGCTCCTGGCACAGACAAGGCAGGTGATCTCATTGGTTTAAGTGGTGCTTTGATCTGCCATTGGTTCCATATCTGCAGGAATATGTTTGCTTGTGCCTCCCCAGGAAAAGCTCATACAACATGGACTGAGACATTTCTGTGTAGCTGACACAAAAAGGAATTAAGTTCAAAGTGTTAAGGTGGCAGAAGGTCGGAAGGACAGGACAACAAGATCTAGAGATTCTGGCCTAGGGATAATTCCAAAATCGCACTGCAGACTTGGCAGGAAAGGGTTGTGCCCCAATAGGTAATGCTACCATCTCCTTCTTGGTTGGAGATCCTAAGAGCTTTGCAACCATGCAGTCTGAATCATCCAGCTCTGAGGCCCATAAGATGAAGGTGCCTAAGACCAGAAATAGAGTTTCCTTGATACATGACAGCATCTGAACCTTCATTACACTTTCTTTGAAACTGCTTGCTGAGTGTTTGACTTTTTCCAGGCACTAGGAATGCAAAGAAGAGAAAGACAATTTACTGTCCTCCCAGGGCCCAGGATAGATGACAGGGACCAAGGAAACCCAAGAATCTAGACTAGTGGGACAAGCCCTGTGGCAGGAGCTGGGAGACTTCAATCATGTTCTATCAGAGCCTTACTTCTAACCAATACAGAGCACATCTCCTTGGGTCTCAGTTTTCTCACCTGTGAAATGGAGACAAGCAAAGTTCTGCCACTCCCTGGACAAGGTATAAGGGGTGGTCCTCTCTAGAGATATAAAGTCATGCACATTCACACTTGAGCAACACAAATGTTGCTCTGGTTTTCACTATCACATCCACATACATGTACATAACATGCTTTCCTCATATTCACTACGTTTCCTTAGGTTTGCTTACACAAGTATGGTAAAGACATGTTTTATGGAGCATGATCATGTGTTGCCAATGGATATATGCTGTAGTTTGGATAAAAATGGTCCCCCTAAGCTCATAGGGAGTGACACTATTGGGAAGTTTGGCCTTGTTGGAGGAAGTGCATCATTGGGAGTGGGTTTGGGGGTTTCAGAAACTTAAGTCAGGCCCAGTGCACTCTCTCTTCCTGATGTTTGCCTATCTGGGAGGAGAACTCTCAGCTTTTCTCCAGCATCATGTCTACCTGTATGCCTCCATGCTTCCCACCATGGTGATAATAGACTAAATCTCTGAACCTGTAAGCCAGCCCCAATTAAATATTTTCCTTTATCAGAGTTTTCATGGTCATGGTGTCTCTTCACAGAAAAAAAACAAAACCCAAAAACAAAAACAAAAAAACCCTATCTAAGACAATACACTACTGAAAAATACCTCCCCCTCCTCCATTGTCTTAGTCAGGGTTACTATTGCTGTGATGAAACACTGTGAGCAAAGCAACTTGGGAAAGAAACAGTTTATTCAACTTGTACTTCCACATCATAGTTTATCATTTATGGAAGTCAGGACAGGAACTCAAGCAGGGCAGGAACCTGGAGGCAGGAGATAATGCAGAGGCCATGGGGGAGCATTGCTTACTGGCTTTGTCCTCATGGCTTGTTCAGCCTGATTTTTTATAGACTCCAGGAACACCACCCACCCACAATGGGTTGGGTTCTCCCCCATCAATCAGTAATTAAGAAAATGCTCTGCAGGCTTGTGCACAGCCTGATAATATGTAGGTATTTTCCAAAATGAGTCTCCCTCCTATATGATTACTCTGTCTTGTGTCAAATTGACATAAAACTAGCCAGGACACTCATCAACCACTGACTTTCTATAAGTCCTCAGAGAGAAAAGGAGCCACATAAAACTGCCCCCATTCATGACAGGATATTGAATCCAATGTGGTAAACTTTCTTCAGGTAATCACAGCACTGTGAATGCAAAAATTCAACATTCATGCCTTGTACAGAGAAGTCAGTGTTCCATACCTCATCCTGCCTCCCTCTGGATCTTAAATTCCTTCCTCCTCTCCTCTGTGGTATCCACAAAGCCTTGGATGCCACATTTATGGTCACAAATATGGACTCCTATTTATGGTCAAGCATTTGTGAGGAGCTGACTTTGCAAACTTTGTTTTAAAAATGGGGCTTCATCTTAAGCCATATAATGAGTGGGGGCTGATCTCAGCTCCAGAAATGGGCTACAATAGTGGAATTTGAATGGATACCCTGAAAATAGCTTATTAAGGAGCTAGGGAGCAGGGTCCTAAAATTTAACAAGGTCCAGATGTTCCTAGGAGGCATCCTGTCCTTGAAGATACCTTGTCAGTTATTAGTGGCTCTTTGTTAGGGTTTTTGCACTCAAAAACCAACCAATGGTTTTCAAAAGTACCCTACCCTATGCCCTTCTTACCCAGTCCCAAGATGACAGAACATGAACTCCCCTGATTTCAGCGTTTCCCCTTTAAAAGTCCCTCCTTCCCTGCCTCACCACTGCACTCTCTTCACCCACTGCATTGGTGTGCTGGAAGAGTGGCCCAAACTCCTGTTTCTGTATTAAAGACCCCCTCATGTAATTTGCATTGGAATCCAGGCTGATGTGAGATTCCCCTCTGTATG
>LOJH01017547.1:0-22235 GCA_001685095.1 Ellobius talpinus
ACAAAGACCCAACCAAGAAAGAGAATTACAAACCAATCTCACTCATGAACATCAGTGTCTGCTTTTTTCAGAGAGCTTGAGACATGGGACCCTCTTGCAAAGAGGTGAACTATATAAAAGCATGTGTTGCATACTTGAAAGAATTGTTTGGGTTTTAATATTGTTGTCCTTAAAGTGTTAAACCCAATTCTGTTACTTTTGAACTCTGTAACTGACGGTAGCTGCCAACTGACAAAAGTGCTGCAAGAGTCTTATGTGTGTGGCTGGATATTTAGCTAAGCCTAAAAAGATGCTAAACTCTGTGCCTAGAATAAGATTATGTGCAGGATGAGAAAGCATATTTGGGGAAGCATAAACAGGCACAATGGTGTCTTTTATAATGATTATGATATATTCCTTAAAATAAGATGTGTATTTTGTAAAAGTCAAAATTACAAGCCATTAATGAAGCTGTTCATGTATGCCTGGTAGAAAAAAACTCTGTTAAAGTATAATAAAGAGAGCTGGAGCTATCTGGGGCCCCTTGAGTAAAATCCATCTGGTGGCCAGAGCTTTTCCTTGTGTCAGTTCCACTTCCCATCTCAGGACCTGAACCCAAGTCAAAACTGGACCCAAAACTGGCACTCTTCCTTCTAGTTTATTTTGGTGACTCTGTATGTTTAGCATCCTATTCCCAGCCTCAGCCCAATTCACCAAAATGACTTCAAAATGACTTCATCTAACATCAGACATCCAATGTTGCCATTTGATAGCTACATGTTGCTTCTTACTGCCTTAGAGTGGCTGCGGATAAAGTCTCAGAGTTTCATATATTCCCAGCCCTTAAAAATGTGTAGTAGGCTCCTATCATTTAAATATTAAAACTATGATCCATCTCAGAACTTACTGGGCATTATCATAGAACACTCTTTACAGTAATAAAATTAAAAAGTTAAATGCCATTTCTGAGCAATAAAGCCACATTAAGTCATAGGATTACTGTGGTAGAGCCTCTTAGTTTCAAAACAATGAGCTGAAAACACTCCCTTACAGGGTCAAGAATACCCTCAAAAAAAGAGGAGAGTCAAAAAGAAAAGAAACATTGAAAGGCTCCATCAGAAAGGATTTATCATTCCCAGCTCTTATTTAGAAATGGGTATGTCCTTGTGTGAAGTTGTCTCAGGAAAAATAAGAATTTGCAATATTCCTGGGCTCAACTCACTAGACCTGGTCATATTTTTCTGGATACAGAAGTCAAGAATATATGAAGGCATTGTCATTGCCAAAAGTAGGTGAAAACAATATCCCATTAAAGAACACTTAATGGTTTCATGGAAAGAAACATCAAATGCAAAGAAAGCCCATAGGTAATAAGGGGATTTTAATAATGATAACTCCATGTTCAGTAAAAGGGAGGCAGGAACTGGTGATATGGGGAAGCAGGTAAAGTTACCTGCCATTCATGATACCTGAGTTTGATTGCAGGGATCCATGCGTTAGAAAGAGTGAGTTGACGCCCGCAAGTTATCCTCTGACCTACACATAGTGCTATGACCCCTACATGCCCAAGCTATACACACACAACAAATCATTCATTTTCATAGCTGCCGTATTCACAACATTAAAACATTTTTTTGTCCATGAACTGAAGAATGGGTGACAAAACTCTGATACCGAGACACAATGAAATTGCATTAAACTGTAAAGAAAAAATTTGCCAATAAATAGAAAGTAATGAAAAATATTATACTGAATGAGGTCAACCAGACCCAGAAGACAGACATCAAGTGTTCTTACTCTTAGGATCAAACTATCAGATCTGTGTGTTTAGCTTGGTATAGCTGTAGAATCCAAGAAACTGGAAGGGACTATTTGTGAAGATGGGAAGAAAGGGATTGAAAGGAAGATGGGAGAGCAGACACAGGTAAGAAGAAAGGGAGACAATGGAGAGAGGTTTGAGTGTGGAAATAAGTGGGAGTGACATGCAGATTTTGGACTCAGAAAGGTTATGTTTAAGTCGTATATGATAGCATAATTAGAGTTATCCTTCACTGACTTCCAACCAGACACCATAGCAATGGGTCATCAAATAAAAAGCCCTATGTTAGGTTTGTGTCACCTCCCCAGAATTTCTGCTTAGGTGTCTCTTGTAGACTCCCAAACAATGCAGTATCTTGCTCGCATTTATTCAAAAGAAGTCAGTGCTACAGCGCAATTGCTGAGGACACCACATACTTTCATCATAGGACCAGGAGACATCAAGTGGATTCTGACTGGAAAGTTTTCCTAGTGCCAGCAAGTTGTATGTAGTTTGTTGATGGAAAGATGACAACAGTCTCAACTAGCTGTGAACTCTGTGAGCTACAGCCAAGACTGGTAGAGCAAGATAAAGCCATACAGTTGGGCATAGTGGCATATGCCTTTAATACCTGCACGTGGGGGGCAGAGGCAGGTGAATTTCTTGGGTTAGTTTAGGTTCACAGTGAAGTTGTTATGAAAAATAAATAAACAAACAAACCAACAAAGGATAATACTCATAAGTGCACTAGCAGCAGAGGTGCCACAAGAGTGATACTTTCGGATGGGTTTAAGGCCCACTTCTCAGAAAGAAACACATGCTTGATACAGGAAACCTGGCTAAGAACTCACGATGCAAAGCTCACAGGTTCCGGAGTTGAACCTAGTGACATTATTTTGTTAGCCAGAGAAAGTATCAAACTCATCTCTAAAACAAAGTCAACCAGGTGGGGTGGGAGATAAGGGTGCTTATTGTTAAGGCTAACAACCCGAGTCCATTCCCCAGAAATAACATGGTGGAAGAAGAGCACCAACTCTCACACAATAAGTCAGTTTGTAAGTAAATAAATAATAAATAGATAATAGATAGAGAGATGAATATGTCTTTAAATGAAACGATTAAACAGCTGAAAATGTCCCTAGAATTGTGGAGTGCGGGAAGATAGTCACGTTATTTTCTTCTAGGCAAACATAGCCTCCAAGCTGCTGAAGAAAACATCAGTAGAGACTAAACCATCCATAGGATCCCATGTTTAGATTCTGGTTCCTGATCCACAACCTTTAGCAGATACCAAGGCGCCTGTTCATTTATTAAATCCAGTACTTTCCCTGATATCCTATCAGTGCAAAGATGATCTTGTAGATCCTCGTTGGTGAAAAATGATGCTATCCTACAATGGATCCTGCCCTGTAATGGTAATATACATTGTACTCTGTATTTAATTATTTTAATCCAAGATTCTTATGCTGGGTTATAACATTTGATGGCTGGCTAAATTGTCTTTATCTTTATTTAAGCTTTTCTGCTGGAAAGGATTGATTTAAGACCTTGACCACACAGTAGAATTGCAGGGAAATCCTGAATAAATTTTCAATGGGAGGATTCCAACCCTAGTGAGCTCAGTAAAATTAGCCTTTTCTGTGGCCTTGGGACCACAGTGGTTTGGAGTGTTTGCTTGTTTGTTTGTTCTGTTTTTTTTTCTAAAATGCAATGCCTTTGCAGTGACTAAACTGTATAACAAGGTTAAGAAACACTAGAGTGATCCTTCTAGTGGAGGGTCTAAAATATTGCGAACTTCTCAATAGAAGTTTCAGAGTTATATCAAAGCCAAGGCTTCTTGAAATTTTCAAATGAAATGTTGCAACTGACTTTGTTTTTTCTAAACTTTCTTCATAAAAAAAATCACATGGACACACTGTAAATCTCAAAAAAGCATATCATTGTAGCTTTTATTTTTATTTATAATTTTATATTGCCTTGACAAACACAACACACTATTTCAAGATATAACTCCATTCTTAATGCCTCTACCAAAGAATTATGTCATATTGTTTCTTTATGAAGGGGAAATTGGTTATGCATGAAAAAAATCATTCAGAGGAACAGCGTCATATAAGTATCTAAATTTCCAATTAGGAAATTCCAGAATAAGGTGCTGATCAGTGTTCTGTTACCCTAATGACACTGTATCATTTTAATAATATGACCATTGCAATCAGCCTATTAATATTTCTTAAAAATTAAACTGAAACTTATAATAGTGTGACTAATAACATCATTAACAAGGTTTTGAATTGATTATTTGGGGCTACCCAGCTTTCCCCAGAGCAGGGCTAAATTCACTGCAAATGCAGTCATCATTGAGATGCACAGGGCCTGCTGAACGTGTAGTCACCGTTTGATTTCTAGCTCAACCTAAGTTGGGAATAATTTGCAATACAATAATGAGTCTTCTTACTTCCCATCCTTTCACAAGCCTCTGTTCTTACCGAAGGACAAATGTTTCTAGAAAATGCATTTAATATGTGTTAGCATATTTCTGCAAAAACACACATGTTTAGCTAATGGTTGTTCTTTATCTAGTGAGCATTTATATTTCTTAAAAGGAGAGGGAGAGGGATGATATATTAAATAACACATCACTGATGACTTTTTATTTATATAACTGTAATAAAATCAGGATAATTTTATCCTGAATTTGTTACTTAAACATATACATTATTTATATAACGTGTGCAGAATAGTAAGGCTTAAATATAGCTACTCCATGCTCACAAATACTATGTCTGCTTCCAGGATAGTGGCCCATTACACTTCTAGTACATTTGTATTTTCTTAAGAGCACATAATTTTATTTAGGATAGCAAAATTGTAAGCAGGATTAAATATAAACAAAGCTAAGTAAACATGTTGCTAATTTTTACTGTGTCTGTAAAAACTGCTCACCTCTTCTTATTTGTGCTCTTTACTCAGAAATTGTTAAATTAAAAGAGACATGAGTAAAAAAAATAAGCCCAAAGTTGGTGGGAAATGGTCTTGTAACAGTCTCTACTTGTTAAAGGGGATCCCTACCATGTCCAATATGATTTCTCTGATAACGACATGCGCTTGTCTTCCTTCCCAGTGTCACTGCTAACTGGGCATACCACACTGTACTTGGTGCTCCATTTGGGTTTTAGCAATGTATTTCAATGTGACCGCATGTCATAATTGGGCCTTCACCATTATCTTCTAACATTTCTTCGGGAAAAGAAAGATTTCAGACTTTCTACTTCTACCATAATTTTGGCCATAAAAAGAAGAAAACTGCTGTGTTCAACAAGATTGTTATGAAGGTTGTAGAATTTCTGAGCTATTTCCTTTCCTAACCATGACTCTAACCAATTTCTTACTCACATTTCTGTCTCTCTCCTCCCAAACCAGTTCCCCTGGTATGCTACTTCTTCACACCTGCGTTTCATGTATTTTTTTCTCTTATTTGTTTGTCTCTTACCCAAGCTTCCTGCATTTTGGTGTTTTTTAAACCATATTTCTTGGATATTGATTTCATTCAAATTTCATTGTTTATAATAGAATTATGAGTTGTTATTGGTATTCATGGAATACAGAATACAATGTTTCCTTATTATAGTATTTAGATTTTTCACGAAACCATATCTTGGTTGAGTCATTTGGTTGGTCTTATTATGACTAAATTTTGCCTTGGAGGCCTAAGTTGTTTCCTTCATCCAGAGGTGTTCACCAGACATTTGACTCACATTTAAATCCTCTGCTATAAACACATACTTAAAAAGGAAATTCCTTATCATTCATCAAAAACTTGTGAATGGAAGGTAGTGTTTCTGCAAAGAAGTATGGATCTTGTTGGAAAATAGGAAAAGCACAGGCTTTGAGGGCTAGAATGTTCCGCACTTCTAATATATTCAATAAATAATCTATATTTCCAGTACCTTTACATGTGAAGCAGGTCTAACTCAGTACAGGATATCCTGGTTTCTTCTCATTCCTGCTTATCAGACTTCTTTAGGTTATAGGAACACATCTTACTCCTTATGTGCAGTTGGCAGTTGTGCTTAATCTTACCCTGCCCATATGTAGTAGGGGAATAATTTCTCCCTGAAATAGGCAATGTACCAAAAATGTAGCCTAATAAATCTGTAGGCAAGATGCCATTGAACTGAAGATAAAGAATTCCTTAATGATCTTAATCAAGAGAGCTTATCTGTATGCTCACTGAACTTTAATGTGAAAGCCATAATTGCAAGCAGTGGGTGTGATGATTGGGGAATGTTCCTATCCAGATGAAGCCTGAAGCCAATTTGCCCAGATTGGCAGCCTGCTAGATTCTACTTTGCAAAAACCCAGTAGAGAGTTTGACATGGTCTAGAATACAGCTGAAAATGAATGGGCATAGAGATGCTCTAGATAATTTAGACAATTTATAGGAAGTGTTTTTGAGCTTACAATATATGATATAAATTAACATGCACACACATATATTCAAATTCTCCAATATTCAACAATTAATACTTATTGACTGATAAATGTTTTATGTTTAAAGAAAGCTTACTGAGTGAGGTTAAGTGTTTTATTCAAATGGCTGTATCTTTTCCAAAAACAGTTGAAATCAAACGCTGTCTGACTAGCTGAGATCTGTGTTTGTTATGACTTGTTTGATGACTGTTTTCTCTAACATTGTTGTGAGATTGTGGGAGAATAAAATACTTCCACGTTCTGTTACTTTGAGAGTTGAAATAGCTCAACTACTATGTTTTTTAAATTCTAATCTACTGCCTGGTGTAACATTTTGTTACAATCAATTTTTCAATGTCTATTTTAGCTGATTCTCATGACAGGAAACATGCATGGTATGAGTACTCTACAATTCTTTATTATGCTAACAGACCAGAAGTCTGGGCCCAGAGTAATAAGCCTGGGCCTTATATATTCAGGGTATCATGAGAAAACGTTTGTCAATCTGCATACCTTTCCAAAAATTGTGGGGAAAGTATCTGCTTTAATGTGCATTTGGACAAATTTAATTATCATGGTTGTAAAAATAAGGTTTGGTGCCATGTTTGCATAACTGAAATTTCTGTCTTTCTATCTTTCCTTGACTGTTTCAAGCTCCTGGGGACTTTTTTGTGCTTTGTGACGTATCTTCTTATTTGTCCCTCAAACAGAATATGAGGATGTCTCATCAAATTTCCTCTGTGCATCTACAATTTCATTAATTTCTGACCTTCTGATCCTGACTTGAAGGTTTCTTGAGGCTAGTTAGGTAAAGCTCCCTCAAATAGCATTTCACTCTCCCAGTCCACTTTGTCCCACCATTTCACTTATCATGGAGATACTGTCCTGTCACAAGGCTATTAATCTAGGTGGCTCCTTAGCACTCTGTCCAACACAACTTCTACTACTCAACTTGCTGGAAAGATGAATGCCGTGACTGTAAGTAGCCTGGTGACAAGTGCAAACTATTCTAGCCCATTGTTACTGCGATATCCACACTGCTGGCTTTAATGACCTGAGCTATTACACCACTCTTTCATAGCAGAAACTTTAAAGATGCCTGTGTATTTAGAGTTATTTCCCACTGCCACCAAACAATATATCCCATAAAGGCTCATTTTGTCAACATTGGAATGAAAACACATGAGGAAGACCTGTATCAGTTTTACAGAATACAGCATGAGTAAGAAATATGGAGGTATTAGTTTTCTCATCATAAACTTAAAGTTTGCTGATATAGAAACTAGTACTTTAGAGTGAATGATTGCTGCAAATCATATAAAAATAAAATTTTTGCCTTAGCTTTGCAGCTAGTAAGCAGCTGGTAAAATGAATATTGGAGGTTGGTTGATAAAGTGATAACTGGTGTGTAACAAGAAATCCAAAGATGTATGCAATATTGTGTGTAAGCTGCTGATATTGTAGGGGTATCAATTTGCTCACAGAGAGCTTTGGATCTTTGGATGCCATCTCTATTTCAGTAACTGTGGTCGGGACTAGAGAGATGGCTCAGAAATCAAAAAGCACTTCTCTTATAATTCAATTCGCAACACATCCGTCGGGGAGCTCACAACCACCTATAACCCCAATTTCAGGGAATCTGATGCTAACTTCTGGTTTCTGTGGGTAACTGCATAGATACAGTGCACATACTTAAGCACATATACACATAGATTGACAATAAAATATTATTTAATTGCTAGGTTAGAAAATCTCTTAAAATATTCAGAGTGTATCTCTATGTTTACAGAGCTTACTCTATAGTTTGGGACTATTCATTTTTTCTAAATAATAAATAATTTAAGAAGAATAATAACAATGAGAACATAAAACATTAGTTCTTTATAGTATGATCAATATCCTGCTACACAGTTGAGATTTCTCATATTGATTTTCACAATAGCTTCTATATGCCTATAGATTCAATTTGTATTTCAGTCATGTGACTTTACAAGCTTTACTTCATGCTTCTCTACCTTCCTATCCTCATTACCGGAGACTTATAAAAAAGAATACTTCTCAAAGGCAGATTTAAAATGAAGATTAAGTTCATGCTTTTACTGTTCTCTAGTTAATGGTTTGCGATTTCAGAAAAAAAGTTGTTTTAAAAGTATTAATTTTTCAGAACAACGTTCACGGCTTAGTCATATATCTGGATTTCACAGAGGAAGGTTCATGTACCATGCCTCTTTTTTCCTATCTGTAATGTTGTCCTTAAATTAATTCTCAAATTCTTTTCCCACCCATCATTACAATAAGCCATAGTAAATTCTCTCACAATATCCCCTCTTTTCCCCTTTATCAAAAATAGTCTCTTTTAGATGCATCGTGTTTGTTGAAATCTGAAACATCTTTTGACACTCACATCTCAAGTCCTTTCCCTCTACCTCTCTAAACATCTCAGTTTCCTTTGAGCTCTGTAGCTTGGGGTGTTTCTTTTTGGCAGCTGCCTCTGATGCTTCTCAAAGCATCTGGTTAGGGGGAAATATGTGATCATTTGGAAGCTCTCAGCACCAATCCTCCTCATTTCATGATTAACTAGATGCCTGGGGGGGCAATCCATGCGCTCCCAACTGTCAAGAAACCACAACCTCTGAGATGTCTTGACATCTCTTGCACCGCTCAGTTTGATTCTGAATCCATGATGCTTCTACTATGTCTCATCTTGATCCTGAGACCTGATCTCACTGGCACTTCATTCTACACACTTCCTTTCTTCTCTCTCTGACTTCCAGGAGATTTTTTTTTTATTGGATGCAGGCTTGACAACAATCTTAGCATTGCAACGCCCTGGATTTGTAGTTGTCCTTGATTTGGATTTATCATGCTGTACCATAGAGCACGATTTAAATGGGGAAATCCAAAGAAAAACAAATTGCATGTGTGAAATGGCATGCCACCTTTTGTGGTGTAATAAAATCTCAAAGGCATCCCACTCTTTCATGTCCTGGGACTTGAACACTGTCTTTGCAAAGCTTACCAACACTATGGATCCTAAATGCTTTTAGTAGCTATAACTTAATAGTGCCTTTAATTATCAGCTGGAATGTCGCAATTGCTACAGTGTTCATGCTCAAATTCATGGCCCACACAATCAAGGGAAGTGATGCTATTTATTGGTATGTGTCTATAAGAAGCCACAAAGTAAGTACTTAAGTGAAAATGTGGAACTACCAAATACCATTTTGAGAAGAAGAAAGAAAGAAAGCTTTTATACATCTTCCATAAAAGGTACTATTATTATTAATTTTCTGCTCAATAGCTATTGCTGTTAATCTCTTACTGTACCTAACATAAACATACCTACCTTTATTGTAGGTATATACATATTAAAAACACGTAGCATATATTAGTGTGGATGGAGAGTAGCTCCAGACATTGATAGGCATTCATGAGACATAAATCCACAAACCAGGGTGGAGGGGACTGCTATATTCATTTTTCTCAGTTTAACTAGGGCTCCCTCCCAAAGGTGGCATTTACAAAACACCCTCTACCTACAGTACAGACTTGGTCCATATAATGCCCCTGCCCCTTTTGTCTCAACACTGAAGTGTCTAAAAATCCTGCTGGGGTGATCTTGAGGACTGATAATACACTTGTCAAACTCTCAGTTCAATGTGCTTTGCACATAGTGAGTGCTCATTAAATGAAACCCGCTTGCTCTGCTCTTGTTTATAGCCTCTCTGACAGTTATTTGCATCATATGATCCTCACCATCTGCGTGTCTCCCATGCTACAAAAAATGACTTTAACTGCTTTGAAAGTAGGGTTAGACTTATCAGTCTCACTCTGTAAAACAGTATGTGGCTCCGTGTTTTATATTATCAGATTAAAATTTTAGAGTAAATGTGATAAGAACTGAGTAGTGAGTGCGTGCATGCATGTGTGTGTGCATATGTGTGTGAGTGTGTGTGTGAGTGTGTGTGTGTGTGAGTGTGTGTGTGTGCATGCATGCATGTGTGTGCATGCATATGTGTGTGTGTGTGTGTGAGTGTGTGTGTGTGTGTGCAGAAGTGCAAGACCTGGCTGTTGCCATCTTAGAATGTATAGTGTCCTCGGGATTGTATGGTGATAATGAAACAAATAAAGTATCACTAGGTTAAGGAAATGGGGTTCATTGAAGTACAGATCAAAGCTGTGTTCAAAAAAAGGATGCTTTTTAATCAAATGCCTGGACATGGAATATAGCTGAATGAAAAAGCAAGCTTGTGTTCAGTTTGTGCAAAGGCCTGGCTTTGATCTCTAGCACACTTCCTAGACTTTCTAAACCAAACACATCATAAAACGCATAATCAAACCGTAACAGTATTTCTGAGAACCAGTAAAATTTCAGATACAATAAAGGTTCATGCAACAAAAGTTATGAAGTAGCAGTTTCTTTTGTTCTTTGTAACAGGAAGAAATGTGTCTGCTTCTGGCATGGCTGGATCTAGGATGTCTGCTGTTGTACTTAGCACTCTTTCTATGGCTACGGTGGCTCCTGAGTGAATTTACAGTTAGAAGGGAGTTTACAAAGGGTGGAAAATAGAAGCATAAGGTAAACTACCGAACCAGAAGGAGAAGGCCGCTAACATTGGGATGGTTGATGGTTGATTCAGCATGAGTTACATGTATTTCTCTGAAATGATTACAGTGGTCCGATGGAGGAGGGGCGTGATAAGGCTTTTTGTCTGGCCTAGGAGATATACTGAGGTGCATTTGGGGCCCATGATCAGAAGTCAGTCTTTTCAGAAAGCTATTAGGAAATATGTGAAGATGACACTTACTTTTCTATCATTCAGGGCCTCTATCACATCTCAAAGAATAGACAACAATGAGAATGGGATCTTTGTGAAACTATTAGAAACACAGCTGAATAAAAATTACTCTGATATTGGGCAATGAAATACATAAGATGACTCATTGGAGAACAGGATTGTTGCCCATTGCAATAGATAAAGATCTTAGTTCCTATTTTATGTAAAAAAAAAAGATGTGGGCAAGTATTTGTTTAGCTCTACTGCTAAACGAATAGGAGGATGTCTGGAGCTGTCAGGCCAGCAGGCTAACACCAGTTCAATGAGAGATAGTATCTCAAAGTACTAAGGGGGAGAAATGCAAAATGGCACACCCAATTTCCTTTTCTGGCATCCTTGAGTGAGTGCACAGACCTGTGCTTCTGCCCACATGGGCACATATGCCATACATACATATATTACTCTTGCACACATACATATATACTCACACACACAAATGGAAATTTTTAATCTTAACTTTATTATTTATTTATAGCTTATCTTTGGCCAATGTATTTAACTGTTTAGAAACTCGGTTTGTCTGTAGGTTAAGAATAATATTTTAAATAAATAACTGATAGTCATTTGAGTAAGAAATTACTCCTTTTCACACACCTTTCCTGACTGTCTCCTGTTATTTTTTAACTCCCAGCACAGTTATTCTTAATCCAGGGCATGACATTACCCAAATAGGAAGTTATCCTCAGTTTACACATCATCTTGTCTTCTGGTGGCTCATGAATATCTGATAATTTGTAGAGCACAGAAAATGTAGAGAATTTTTGTCATAACTCAGACTTTTCTTTTTTCTGAATAATTGTAACCGTAATCTCTACATGCTACCATTTGATAGAAATATCAGAAAAAAGGAGAAAGGATATATAATTTACTTACTATGACTAAATTTGCTATTACAGTCACAGAACACCATGAATTCATGATCTACCCAAGACTTTTTAAAACTCAGTTTGATATAAGTATTTAAATAATTTCATGTTTATATGCAAATGGAATTTAGATTTACGAGAAATCCTTTGTAGGGGTAGTTTTAAAATGTATACTTATTAGGGATTTATTTTTAATAACTTCCTTTTAAAAGTGCTTGAGACATTTTTCAAGCAACCAAGAACAATTAATTGCCCTTGACACTTATTCTTACCTTATATAGTGAACACTTAAAATATTTCATACAATTAACAATTTGAAAGAAATGGAGGTGACAGTGATAAAGAATATGAAATGATGATTATCACCATGAAAAATCTATTTGCTCTCATATTCAAAAAACACTGAATTTGTAATCCTTTTCTCTTTCCTACAAAATTTCTATTTTAATTTTCCTTATTTTCATTAACTTCTGGAGCCAATATATTATTAACTTACTCATGATTCTCTTCAAGTATAGGACAAAATAGAACAATTCAATATAATATAACCAGAAAACACTGTTTATATTAATCAGTCATATGGGTAAATATCTCATTTTTAAAAAAATAATTTTATGATTTTTGTGGTAATTATTTGATGTTTTCAGGTATTGTGGAATCATTATAGCATCCTACTATAATTATCTTTAATCTAATCAGTTAAAATTCTATTTAAAAGGAAAACTATCAACTTTTTAAAATTATATGTAAAACTGTTAAATTCTTTCCTCATAATCTATGAAAGTTTAATTTAAATCTCATAAACACAAAGCTCACTAAACAGACATCCCAAATACAAGGGCCAGATCATGTTAATTTTAGAAGTTCACAGAATCTCATTTTGGTATCACGCATCATCTGTGATAATGCCTTGATTAAAATGACCCCTGAGGCGCAAATGTGCATTTGGACCTTGGAAATGAGCAATCATCACTTCCAAAGAAGTGAGGCAGTCAGGTCTTCCATCATTTCTTCTCTTCTCATTCACATAGTGTTTCAGAGGGAAAACTGTGGTTGTCGATATTTGTTCATAATCAAACATAAATGAGAGGGGTAGTCACCAGAAGAGGAAAAAACCCTTTTCAAGTCAAAATATCATGCATCTCAAAAAGCTAAAGTCATTTATCTTAATAATCCTAGCAGAGTAATATTTCAAAAAATTATGCCCATTGCCTCATTCAAAATTGTTCATGAAGTTAGCTTATTAGACAAGTGTAAGGGAAATTTAGATACTGGTCAGCTAGTTATTTTTGTTGAACTGCACAGGTTTATTGACTTTAGTTAGCTATCCAAGACACTGCCATCAGATACTGTGTGCAGATTGCTTTTACTGATTCCCTTCCCCCTTTTTTTTTTACCAACTTATACTGAATTAGTTCACTTTGCTTTATAGGAGAGCCTTATGAAACATTTAAAAAATTTAAATTGTGATGAAGAACACATAATAGAACATTTATGTATGATTGCTGGCGATACTAAAAGGAATAGTCAAGGAATGCTTAGACTTGTAAATGCTGCTTTCTTAGAACATGCTTTTGGTGGGAATGATGAATCATGACTGAATGTTGATAAACCTTGAATCATGGCTAGTAAAGTTGAAACTCAATATGTTTTTGCTAATGTTTCCCCCAATTTTTTATTTTATTATATTTTGCAGGGAACCTCAAACCACATCACTCTCAGCAGTACATATTCCAGTTTCTATCTGGACTTGCTAATCCAGCAGGTTTTTAATGTAACTGTCTCTATCTAAAAATGCATGCAAAATGTTACATCTTAAGTCGTAAGTTAGAAGCAAAATTAATTATGAATGAGAGCCAGTGAAGGACAAAAACACCAGAAGCTGAACACCGGGTGACATTTTCAGCAGATTCGTTGATTACAATGCTTTATATTTTGTAACGGAGATGGATGTACTTGCCAGTTCTAAGCCCTTAACATGGCAATACTTTTAAAACAACTCGCTTTGAAAGGCTAACAATAGATTTTAGTTCTGCCACTGTCACATCACAGCCAAGTCACACAAACATACAAATAATAAGCTGGAGACCCCACTAAAATATTTGCATCTTAGATACCTTCTAAAAAGCTTTATGGGCGCAAAAGATATCACTGGTGCTCCAACACAGGGGCCTTTGATGTTCCCTCATCTTTATATCATAGAAGGAGCTCAAAGGGTTAATTAAAATTTAATGATATCAGCAGTACTTTGAAAAAGTTATGAACTTGGGTGAGATCAATCATTTTCTTGGACTGCCTGACTTCAAAGCAGACATTATGCAAAAGGAGGCGGGGGAGAATGCTCCCATTCTGAGCTGAATTCATAAGCAAGGATTTTCTCATTAGTGGGCTGTACATGGAGGAGATTCCAAGTTCAAACTAAAAGGAGGTGAGATGCCAAAAAGTGGTTAATCTCAATGTTAAGTCTTTGATGCTGATCAGTTTCATCTTTCAGGGAACACACTGAGAGAAACATTGCAACACTGACAGGCCCCATATACGGAAATTTGGGATTAAGAGAACTAAACAGATAGTTTTCTTTTTTCTTCTTCTTTATTTCAACCTTGAGAGTCACATTTTGTTTACTCCTATTCAGGAGGAAAAATGAAACCAAACTAATTAACTTGTTTACTCATTTTCCAGGACTGTCTATAAAGTGGCATTTAAAGTGACTAATTTAAACTTTTCTCAACTGTAAACTTTTCCTTGTCGCTCTGGTCTTTCAGTTAAACATATTCTCCTAACTCTTTCTGGGACATTCATCTATTTATAAAAGCATACTTTCCTCCCAGTGAATAGGAAGTCTTTGTCTTTCTCACACTTTACTCTGCTGTGTTTGGCCTGTGAACTTGATCATTTGAACTAAAGCCACAAATGCAGAAAACTTGTTTTTACAAGAATTAAAATTGGTCACTGGACACCAAGAGCAACCCAAAACATGGCTCTGGCTACACCAATTCAATTCGGTGCATCTCCCTGTCAGTGCCTGGCCTCAGAGAATTAAAGGGGGAAGTCATAAATATGTTTAAACAGGACAGCTACATATGTTGGGAATCCATGAAAACAAATCATCTAAGTATCTATACATGATACCACCTGCTACAGTGTTATAAAAGTAAACCCATCAAAGTGTCCATTTTAGTGAAATAGAAAATTTGATATTATATTTACCACAATGCCCTTTTCCCCCTCATAAATCTCATCTATGACAGATAAATGGGGAATCATAGACACCCCTATTTTTCTGCATGTATTTTTTTCTTTTAGAGAAATAACAACATGATGATGTGTCTGTCATCTCTGAAAAGGTCTTAACTGGACTGTTTATTAAGCATATTTTAAAAAATTTCTTAGTGTGTTATCATTCTACTCAATAACTATGGAATGGAACTCTGGACTTGAGAAAATCCAATTATTAATATCATCCAGTCTGCTCCTTCATTTATCTGCTTAAATAATACAGTGCCTCTTTACAGAGCTTCGTAATCCTATAAATTGTGATGATACTCAGTGTAAAATTGCTGCCCTGGGTGATCCTAAGGGCAGAGTTCCAGGACAGGGAGGTTTTATTGAGAAACTCATTCAAAGAGGAAGCCAAGTACATCTCTGCAGATATGTAGAAAACAGACCATTCATCTGAAGACATTAACTGATTCACATTTCCATCTTTACCTAATAAAACACATTTGGTAGGGAGATTCAATCAGGCACCGTCTGTTCAGAATACCACAACTACATTGACCTTTGTGAATTAAAAATGGTGATTAAGGGATATGCAGACTTTGACATTTTCCGTATTTTCGGAAATTAAATCAAATACTTCCTCTTCACAGTTATTGTTTATATGGTTACTCTAAGACTCAGTATAAGTCAATACAACATATTCTATCAATTCAATTATCCTTCTATACAATATATGATATCTTTTCAGAAATCAACTTTTTTATTTATAAAATTTTATCTCTTCTTTTTTTCTGCATGAACAAATATGCTTAAGTGGCCTTATTATAGTAAGTTTAATTTCATATCATTAAATTTAAATGTTTTAGTTCATCAGATAGTGCTTGGGTAAATGATATAATAGGCAAAACAAAACAAAAATCAAAATAAAGCAAAAAACCCATAAAATCCCCAGAGATCCTAGATCCAAAGTTTGACACGGCCAAAGATAAACACCATATGTAATTACATCACGTGGAGAGTCAGACTGCATAAAAGCTTGACATTTTTGCAAACATCTGAAGGTAGTGGAGAAGTAAGCAAAATGAACATTCAAGAATGAGAATTTTATAGCAAAATAGCCATGCAGCGCTCCAAAGAGAGGATGCTGATACATTCTACTTTAAAAAGTCCCTGCAGCATAGGATGTAAAAATACTATATTCCCAAAACTCACATCCAAATCACATTTTGGTGCACCTATTACAGAATTATTTACTGTTAGTCTTGTTCCATCCTTTGTATAAGAAAAAGAAATCTTATCTTCCCATCCACAAGTTTCTTTGTTACCTACTTGACTTTGACTTTACTTTTTCTTTTATAGATAGCTTCTTAACATTTATTATGAGTAAAATGTAAAGTATAAGAATGATTTTTACATTCTTTTTTTCATTTTTTATTTATTATTATTATAATTAAAAAAATTTCCATCTCCTCCCCTCCTCATCATAATTCATTGAACCCATGTTTGAAATTCTCAAAAATGAAGAAAAATTAAAAAGAACAAAGTCACTTCCCACTGTTAATTTTAAATTTTAAAACATGACTGTTTTAAATAAAACTGCTATTTATATGGCTGTAAGAGGCTTAATATGTAAAGGTTTAAATAAAAAATACATAGCGTTTTTTCATAATTCCTCAAAAACAAAAGAATGATTTTTAATTCTTTATTCTTGTAGAGTGTCTACAAAAAACAATACCAAGAAATACTTCAAGCAGAAACATTTGCTGATGATGTAACTGTCAACAACATCCTTATCCAAAAAATCTTGAGGGGTCTGATAATTATTTATTATACATATATTCCCTATCCTATTTGAAGCCTATGTATTCTGGGGCTCATTTCAAATTCCTATCGACTACAATTGTTTTTCTAATCAAAATCATAAAGTTGTCAAATTAGGTAGCATCAGATTTATGCTTTAGATGTGGGAGACTTTTGATTTAACTATTAAAATTTTTGGCTTATTTGTATGTTGCAACTTGGCTACTGGAATTATCTTAACCAGGATGTAGTATGAGCCTCTAAATATTTCACTTTATTATGCAGGGTCTGTCAATAATGATCTTGCTTCTCACTCAGAATAAATTATCTGAGTGCTTTTGAAGCAACTTTGTTAATACTACTTGACACTGTATATTTCACGAAAAAGGTGCTTCAATACTGACCATTTATGGTTCTCTTCCAATTTCACAGTAGAATGCTTCCTTAGTTTGCCTGTAAGTCTTTTGCCATAATTAAACAAAAAATAGTATTTTGATTTTATTTTAAGTTTTTTACTCAGAAAGGAAAAGTGTGAGAAACTTATTCCACTTGGGATAAACAAAATTAGAAGACAAAATGAAATCTGTACCTTAAATCAATTCTTTGAAATAGGGGCCAGATGTTCATGCCTGACACCTATTGTCAAGGACATGCAAAAAGGTCATTGGTTTTCAAAATAAAGATGTAAGTCAAAGATGAAATGTATCTCAATCCTGTAACTTGACAGCCAGGTAAGTTTCCTGAAGGTGATCATTAGAGGCAGGTCCTATGATTGAAGCATCAAGCTTAGTGAGTCAAACCGGAGATGATGGGAGCGCAATCAGGGGAGGAGAGATCAATCAGGAAAGACAGAGGAAATGAGGCGCAAAAAGTCCTCCTAAAAAGAAATAAGGGCTTTAAATTCATCAGCCTCAATGAGCAATGAAAAAAAAATAGAGAGGGTGATTAAAAAGAGCAAGGAAGGAAGGCAAAGAGAAGGGGCCTTTGGGTAGAGAAAAGAAGCAGAAAGTTAGATTTGTGCCAGTACCTGCTCACTTTCATATATAAGAGTATATATGAGGTTAAAAAGAAGTACACCTTTATTGAACCCAATAGGAAGAACTTGGCAGTTGGTAGTTGCATCTAGGTTTTCTGAATTCAGATCCTGTTTATGCCATGGAGCAGTTATGCTCATGGTCAATGCTTGACGTTGAAACTCTCATTATGTTCTTAGAATGGGGTAAATATATTTACCTTGGTTTGTGATGATGAATCCAGAAATAAAGTTTCATTATTGAACCTAGAACATAACAAGCTGTCTGAGATGCATCACTAAATTTATTTCTAGCTAACAATATGTTTAAAGAGGTTTTAAAAAGTAAAACTGATTTCTTAATTTCCTACATTTAAGATTCCACCATTGAATTCAAGCATGAAATATTTAAGAATTGATATATTGGTCAATATCGAGTTACACACATACACACACATGATATACATTACAGCACCCTCCACACCCCCCCAAAAACCAGTTACTTGTGTTTCTACAATTATGGAGTATGTGGGGCATTTTGCTCACATGCATACAATAGTGTCCTACTAAAGTTGTAAATGTTGAGGGTATTCTGTACAAAGAAACAGAGAGCATGTACATTTTTACTTTGGTTGGCTGATAAAATTGGATAGAGAAGCTTTCATGAATATGCCCCTTGGACACATCAATAGCTCAATGATAGACTGTCCGTTTTCTGAGAGAAAGGAAACTGGAGCATGTTTTCTTGCACTCAGCAGGGACTCCTGTCTTCAGCAAACCTAGCCTTTGCTTCTCAATAAGAATACCAGACACAACCACTTCATCTATAGGAGAACAAAAGCACAGCTTTTGCCACACATTATTTGGGAAGAAAATGCACATATTCAGATGGGAAAATGACTTCAAATGGTGATCCACTGAAGCCCTCAAAGGGTACTAACAAGAATTGCTGAACAGGAAGACCAAAGCATGCATATATATGCTCAGGTTATGTACAAATGGCATACAAACACTTGAATGAGCCATGTTTGGCCCTTTCCTCTCTTAGGGTCTCATCATTCAACACTATGCCTTACCAACTGAGAAGGAGGGGTCGTTAAGCCAGTTGGGTGGCTCAGGGAATAAAAGAGCTCATGATACAAACATGAATGGATGAGTTCAATCTCCACAACCCACAATGTGGGGAACACTAACTCCCAAAGCTAGTCTTATGACCTTTAACCTGAAGCCAAGGCACATGTTTGTCCTTATTCCCTTTCCTTTGTCTCTGTTTTGCTTTCTTTCAAACATACACAGAAATGAAATCACTTTCTCTACCTTAGTGTGGAGACTGAATCTCTTCCTAATCCTGTAATGGATGATTTTCAACTTCGCTGGCTGGCCAGAAAGATCAGGGATTTTCCTGTTTCCTGCCATGTTCCAGGAGTGGGGTTGCAGGTGGTGGTTGTGACATCTAGCTTTAATGTAAGTACTAAGGATCTGAATTCGGACTCTCATGTTTGTGTAAGTATTTTGTGGGAGTCCCCTCACAAGCAGCCTCCCTTCAACAGATTTTCGCCAATGTGGCAAACTAAAATCCACTTAAAAACCTGAGAGAGCTTAATTCTAGACACAAAAATACAGAGTTTAACACAGCTTCCTGCTGTTTACTGGCAGTGTGACACAGCTTCTTTGAGAGAGGTTTTCCTAACTCAGTTATAGCACAAAAATAAAAAACAGCTTCTCTGTTTTAAAATGCCAACTTTCTGGCCTGTACTGCCAGTGTGACCTCTGGTTCTTTCAGGGGATGGAGCATTTGAGTGGGTTTGTGAGCAACATGCTGGGCTTGCTTGGTGGTAGTATGGACTAGCTGTGTGCCTGGAAGTCGCTGGTGTATGACTCAGAGGTGCAAGCAGCTCCACCATGCTGGACTGGGCAGGGAAAGCAGAAAGTACCATATATACCATAGTAATGGTGCAGCTTAAAGTGCTTAGCATTTTACTTTATTTATTTATTTTGTTTATTGAGACAGGGTTTCTCTGTAGCTTTGGAGCCTGACCTGTAACTAGCTCTTGTAGACCAGACTAGAGTCAAACTCACAGAGATCCACCTGCCTCTGCCTTCTGAGTGCTGGGATTAAAGGTGTGAACCACGACCACCTGGCACAGAACATATTTTCAAGACATCTCAGAGACCTGTAAACAGACGTCTGGTTAGTCACCTACACTGCATTATAGAATGCTGTTCTGGGTCTCTCCAAAGTGTTCACTGGACTTAAATACAGCATTAGGTCTAACTTTGCAATGTGCAGTGTATCTCAATCATCTGATGCTGCTTCATAACATGTCAAAAGGATATGATAGACTAAAAGTTTGGGATGACAATTTTCTTAACTAACTACTTATTTTTGCTTCACTCTTCACTCTATGTTCTAAATTCATAACTAAAGTTGGAGCAAAATACACTATCTCTGGCCTTAGACAACTTACAGGCTCATCAGAAATGTGGGCATGGCAAGAACAATTAAAGCCAGGGTGAAGTCACAGTCATGCTTATAGCAATAAATGTGTGTAAAAACATATAACCACACAACTTCGACTCTTGTGACCATTGGAACAGACATCAAGACACTGAAGTTTAAAGCCAAATATTTGAGAAAATGTGTTTTATTGATGCAATGAAAAACAGCTGAAAATCTTTGCCTTATTTATTATATTTATACAACTTCACGGTTTCTATATCAGTCATTACTGCATTACTGAAGCTTCTTTCTCAATATTAATGTGAACAAATCATGAACATAATGGTTCGGTGTACACAATGGCAAGTTTTACATCCATCTTTCTGATCACACTAAATATAACTACAAATATGCTATTTCTATAAACATTCTTTATTATATCACATTATGCATGGTCTATTCAAGGCTGGCAAATATTTTCTTTTCATTAGCAGCAAACTGCACTAGGAAGGAGGAAAATATCTTAAACATAAGCTAAGTCATAAGACTAAATTTGACTTTTTATTTTGGAATAAAAAATGTTATTGAGATAAAAATCTTTCTGTGATAGGTGAACTATTCCCCAGATAGTATCTTTTCAGTGAATAATTCTTATATTTCATTCACAAATCATTAAAAGGAATAGAGCATGTGAGTTCCTGACAAAAAGTGAGAATGCAAAATGTTTGTATATGTAAGAAAGCAAGGATATATTAGCAAGGAAAAACATTCATCATGGAAATAGTTTCTTTGCTTGAAATAATAAAATGGGTATTTTATATGCAGTTTACACTATGATTTTTATAAAACTCCAAATAATGTTAATCATTTCACCTAAAGCATTTATAATACTAAATGCACGGCGCTAATTTGAACTCCAGTACCTTACATACACACAGACACACATTACACATATTTCTTGCAGATTGAATATTGACAGTATTTTATACATTAATAAATACTAAAATATTTTAAATTGCATTTCATGACAAACTCTGAGAATCTCTAGAATATGAATAAAGAAAATGTTATCATTGAAAGTTATTGATAATTGATACTAAAACAAGTTATAAAATTTAGAAATATCACATTTGGGTTTAATCTCCCTTTGTAATTTCTGGGAAAAGGAAACATAGAACTTTAATACAGATTTGGCATCTCTTTATGATAATAAGAAAATAGCATCTGGACTGAAATGAAACTGAAAATTCTATTATGAACTGGCTTGTTCAGTTTCTAGAGGTATCAAACAGAACACTGAATCTACATGGATGACCCAGCGAAGACGCTAAGCATTAGAGGAGAGAGGTCCTGATCTCAACTTGCCCTCTAGTCAGACTGACGAATATACCAAATATCACTATAGAACCTTTATCCAACAACTGATGGAAACAGAAGCAGAGACTCACATTGGAGCATTGGACTGAGCTCTCAAAGTCCAGCTGTAGAGTGGGAGGAGTGAGAATATGAGCAAAGAGGTCAAGACCATGATGGGTAAACCCACTGAAACTGGAGCTAATGGAAGCTCACAAACTCCCGCTGGACTGGGAAGGAACAAGCATAAGACTAAACTAGTCCCTCTGATTATGGTTGAAAGTTGCATGGCTGGGGAAGACTGAGGGGCCACTGACAGTGAAACCAGGATTTGTCCCTACTGCATGTACTGGCTTTTTGGGAACCTATTCTCCTTGGATCGATACCTTACTCAGCCTATATATAGTAGGGAGGGCCTTGGACCTTCCCCAAAGCAATGTGCCTTACCCTTTCT
>LOJH01017548.1:0-18140 GCA_001685095.1 Ellobius talpinus
GTTTTCTTTGCTTTATGTTTAAAAAACACTTATGAGTGAGTACATGTGATAATTCTTTTGAGTCCAGTGCTAGACATTCTCCATTTTCTGCCTTATTTTGCTTGTTCTCCAATTTTACTTTATGTATTTCCAGAACTGAACATTGTTACCTGTGGGAAGATAAGTTCTGTAATACAAATATACAAACACTGAAAGTCAAGATTTAACCAAGTCTTAAGCATCTTAAGTCTATGGCTTTTTTATCCCACCACTTTCTTTCTTTCTCTTTCCTTCCTTCCTTCCTTTTTTCCTTCCTTCCTTCCTTCCTTTTTCCTTCCTTCCTTCCTTTCTTACTTCCTTCTTTATTTCTTTTTGAGACAGGGTTTCTCTGTGTAGCTCTGGCTGTACTGGAACTCTTTCTGTAGACCAGGCTGGCCTTGAACTCAGAGATCCACCAGCCAGCCTCTGCTTCCAGAGTGCTGGGATTAAAGACATGCACCACCACTGCCCAGATTCCCATCACTTTCTTAAAAAACAGGTTTTATGGCTTGTGTAAGGTAAAGCTTGGTAAAATTTGGTTTGAGCACTTACAAATCTTCAAGCAATTCTTTGAAAAATCTGAAAACAAAAAAATCTTGTTATCATTATTAAAAAAGAATAAAATAAATAGTAACAAATTTTTAAAGATGATAAGTCAGAATGGTAGTTCAGGATATTGAAGATGCTCAGGAAATAACAAAAGATTATTTAACAAAAAATAACAAAAATAAGAAAAGTCAATGAAATCAAGGAGAGACAGCATGATGCATTGCCATTGACAAAATGAAAAACAAAAGCCACTGTTTATACTTAAATGCTATGAGAAATGAGCTATCTGATATCATCAAAGATGGATGGGAGAAAAAGTCAGAGCAAATTTTGAGTAATTTAGAATATGAGTTAAAAACTCTTAAATATTCTAGAGACACAATAGAAACTGACATAATGAGAGCAATAGTTTAAATATCCAGGGATGGCTCACCAGTGTAACTGAAACCTAGAATGTAATGGCAGAATTAGCTTTAAAAATTAATGCAAATATTTTCAACCTAGGATTTTACCCCTGTAATTTCGGCCTTTGGGAGGCAGAGGCAGGAAGATCAGGAACTCACATCTAGCCTCAGCTGTCAGCTACATTGTAAGTTCAAGGCCCTTGACTCTGTCAACAGCAACAAAAATCTTAACAAGCAAAAACAATCGAGGATAAGACAAAAATAGAACAAACAGCAGACATATGATGGCACAGAGTGTACCTTTATTGCATATGTTCCACGGTATGACCTATAAAGTGAGAGCTGGCATGAAAACACTCTATCACACTCAGTTATCTTTGCATGGTAGCAACTGAACAGGCTGATACATGACCAGACCAGGATGGAACAGACAGCAAGAGATCTTGACTCCAAACAGAAGTATAATTGACATGAAGAACACATGGATATACTTTAGGTAGCCAACCTGCAAAGCCTTCTGAGAGGGGATATTGTAATTACCCAGTAAAAAATCCAAAAAAAAATCAGGGGACCAGAAAAAGAAAAATTAAAGATTCCTGAAAAGCAGGCATATGCATGCATTCCTTGACTCCAGGGTTTAAAAAAATCCTGTTGGAGACAGTCCGAGTTTTCATTTACCAAAATAAGAATTGAGAAAATACTTCCTAATATACATTAACTGCAGAATAACAAAGAAAGTTTTTATTTAGAAAAATAATTGGAAATAAAAAAATTAGCCACACTAATGGAGGATGGATGTGGGGAAACAATTTCTTAAATGAAGTAAGTATAATAGATTTGCCATTTTGCATTTAAGGTTCTTCAGGAAAGATTTATAATGTGTTACTCTGATTTAAATAACATAAACCTAGTATATTAATAAATAAGTATAAATGAAATAACTGATGGAAAATTTAGAGTTGCAGAAAATGAATAACGTGCTAAGGTTTTCAGTAAGGAAAAGACAATGAGTTCTGTTGCTCTGCTGATTTTGAGACAGAGTCTCATGCTGTAGCTCAGGCTGGCCTGGAAGTCAAAAAGAAAAAAAAAGGATTCTCAAATTCACCAAGATCTTCCTGTTTCAGCCTCTGAGGCACTAGGATTACAAGTGTTTGGAATTGGAAAACATACAGAAAACCATTTAAGAGCAGCGGTATGATAAATGGGCTCTATGAAATGGAGAAGGGATCTTAACAAGAAGTAGAATCTTTCCTTGCCAGGGTGGACTTCATTAATCCTGCCCCTTCGATGTGGCCACTGGTCACTTAGTGCGGTTAATGGTTTTGAAGGTGGAGACTAGTGCGACATTGGAGCAGAAGAAACATGTACTTGAGAGCTTAAAAAAATATATATCAGCTCTAGAATTTGACCACCCTTTTGAGTTAAAATACACAGGCCAAAGGAAATCCTAAGATCATTGTATAAGTTAATCATGCACCTGTATCATATGCTCATAAATCCAAAGCAGCTGACTTCAGAGTCAGCAAGTCCAATTTGGCATTTGTCAGAGATTGGTGCAATGTGTAAGAACCAAAGAAGCATTGGCAAGATGGCTCAACAAGTAATGATGTCTGCTACCAATCCCTACAGCCTTAGTTCAACCCTGGAACTTACATGGTTGAAAGGAGAACCAAATTCAAATAGCCACCTTTGACCTCCACAGGCAGACTATAGCATGCGTGCCATCCCATAAAAAATGTAATAAGTATTTAAAAGCATTTTCTTGAAAAGCCATATAGGGGTGACTTTTAATATAGAACTGAATTAAAAATTATAGCCTAAAATAGCGCATGTAACTAATGTATTCAATTTTCTCTACTTACGGATTCCCCAGTCTTTACAGTCACTGATGTAAAAGTTTTTTACTGTCCTATTAAAACATGAATACAAATTCTGCACGAGCAGCATCCATTAAATTAAAGCAGCATCTGCTAAAGCGATTTTATCACTGAAGGAAACACTCTACCTTTCAGCCAACCAGAGCCAAGTTAAATTTAGTCCCTAACTTGATTAGTAAACATGAGACATTCCTAACAGAGCAGTCAATGTGCCAGGGCTATCACAGGTCACCTAGCTCTCTGCAGCTGGAGATAAACCAGGATGTGTCAGACCACAGAATAGACTGTGCCCTTCCTTTTTCATTCTCAAGCCTTTCAAAGTGGGATACGAGAGTATCTGATTGTTTATGAGATGGCCAGGAGCACAAAGAATCCGATATGCCTTTTCTTAATTTAGACAGATTATTCTACTTCATTTTCAAGAGACGGCTCAAAAACAAAACGGTAATGTGTGCAGCGAGGCACCACTGGCTGTTTGTCCTCTCGAAATGAAGACACTTCTGTGGAGTTAATGATGCATAGCGTCAAATAGAAACATAAAAAAGATGTAGAGCAATTGGAAATGCAGCTTTCGATAGCTGCCTAAGAAGACAACGACAATGGAAATGATATGTAACACTTAGTAAACTTGTCAAATACCAAGTTTTCCCCTCCATGTTTCTTGAATACATGAAAATATCTTTAGAATGAAAGCAATAACTGCACAATGTAACTTGGTAGCATAAGGTAAGTATCAATATGTAAATAAAAGAGAAATTAAGGGAATAAAATGTACTAAACATGTACAGAAATCCTTCCCTTCTGCTGTTAAAACAGTGTACAGAAATTCACAGCTTTTAAGTGGCTGCTAGCACCTGAGTGTTATGTCATTTTTAAGTGCCTCTCTCACTGCTAGGGTTGTATTTTCTTTTGTTTAAAAGAATATTTCTGGTCATATTACCATCTGTCCTCACAAACAACTCAAACAAAGGAATCTTGTGTTAAAGAGTTAAATTGCGTTTTCTATTAATGTTGTATTTTGGAATTCACTATGAATTTTAGATCTAGAATTCAATTGAAAGTTGTTTTGATGTTTTTCAAGGTACAAACAGTAAACATAGAAAGTATGAATAGTAAAGTATAAACATAAAGTCACAAAATAACCACTCATGCATTTAGTTTGTTTTTATACCAAAACAGAAAGATTTACCTAACTGTTGCTAAGAAAGGAAATAAACAGTAATATGGATCATTTTCTCTTATTTTAGATTATAAATTATTATTTAAAAAAAGAAGTTAACTTCAACAAGCTACCAGAAACTTGACATGGAAAGATGGCCTTCCTTTGTAGGCTAAATAATCAACAAATATGCCAGAAATTTGGAGAATTAAAATATAAGAAGAGGGGAATAGGGCACATTTAGAAGAAGGGTACTCAGCAAATCATCACACAGAAGAGCAGCCATAACCTACAAGGTGTAGCAAAAAGATTCTGAGGTACCAGTTAAAGACACCTTTCTTTTTCTTCTCTGTTGTCACGGAGCTGCACTGAAAACAGACTATTAAGTTTATGTACCTGGCGGATGGAAATCCAAATGGGAAGTGAGACATGAAATGTGCAAAACAGGAACGCAGGAAGCAGATTTAGTAGATCATTCAGGTTCAGAAGTGTGGATAATCAGATCAGGAGAGCCAACGGAAACCATTTAGGCTGCAGTTTGCAGACTAGAAATAAGGTATTCAGATATTAAATGTTTATAACAACACAAGACTGAGGCTCGAAAATGTAAAAAGAAGCCGCTGAAGTGATTAACAGGAAGTGTTTCACAAGAAAACTAGCAAAGAAATTCATTCTTGCTGCTGTGGGCAGTGTGGGGTGGAAGGGAGAGGATGTGAAAATGGGAAGAAGTGATGTGATCTCAATGGCCTCAAAGAAATACATTATGGTCTTCTCACTCCACCAGTTTTCTGTTGTCATTCTTTTTTAAGCTTTCTCTTCAGTCTGCCTCTTTACTTCAGAGGACATCAAGGTTTGGGGCTTTTCTCTTTTCTATCTTTGAATGCTGTTTTGGTAGATTCCTCAATCTGAAGGATTTAATATTTTACAATAATTCTCAAATGCATACTTCCATCTCAGATTTTTTACTCAAACATATATGAACAAATCCAAAGATTAAGATCTATTTTGATTCCCACCCCCTTTTTTCTTTCTCTTTCTTTTCCAAATCACATTGAATTGTTTAGAGATCCTATTGGCTCTACTTTGAGATGCATCCAAAATCCAAATATCCCTTTCTACTGGAGACATCTGAGTGTGAGATCTGCTGGTGCAACTCTTATGCTGCTACTCTGTCTCTGCCTTTGAGAATATTTTGTGCATATTTTAACCATTGTACTGTGGATGTATTCACCAATGTATTCACCAAGATTTGTCTTTTTGTTAGAGCCTTGCATTTCCTGTCCTCCCTACCTTAAGCAGAATTACACAGATGAGTCGCTGCTAGAACAAGAATCAACTTGTTTCTTGTGGAGCAATAAAAATAAGGACAACACCAGAATGGCAATACTGCAGCAGATCAAAGGTGGGTATCTCTCTTTAGTTATTATTGTAGCATTTACAAAGAATGCTTTACTATACCTTTATGAGTCTAACAAATTTGTGTATTTAATATCTTCGGGTATGGAGCTCATTTTGCCTTAGGTTCATTCGTGTGGGAAGTCCTTCTGTATATGGGTTGCTTTTATTGGTTAAGGAATAAAAAAGCTGCTTTTAGCCAATGGTTTAACAGAATATAGGTAGGCTGGAAAAGATATATAGACAGAGTAGGCTGAGTCAGTGAGAAGCCATGTAATTGCCTGCAGGAGACAGATGCCTCTGCCAAAGCCCACCAGAAACTTGCCTGTAAGCCACTACCATATGCCAATACCCAGATTAATAGAAATGGGTTAATTTAAGACATAAGAGTTACCAAGAAATATGCTTAAGCTATTGGCCAAACAGTATTGCAATACTATAGTTTCTCTGTGGTTATTTCAAGTCTGAGGAGCTGGGAACAAATGAGCATCCTCCCCCAAAAAATTGGTGCTCCAACAACAATCCCCCTTATTAAAATGAAGCTGTATATATCAGAAGAAACTAAAATCAGCCCTGCTCAAAGTGGTTTTGAGGGTTATTTATTTATTTATTTATTTATTTAGAGAGTCCCAATACCCAAGGCTGGACCCAAAATCAAACTCTTGCCTTTATCACAAAGTGCTGCCACTATAGATGCATACTTGAATAACCAGGCCCAGACTAATGTGATTTGATGGACCAAGGCCACCCAAAAGGTCGCTATGAATACCCCTAAAAAATTACTTTGCCCAAAAAAAGCAGGAAACAGTTTGAAGAGAACTACGCCAAAATTCTCAAATATTGTCTATAAATGTTTGTTTACATTTAAAGATGGATATAGAAATTTGCATTGATATGGATCTTGGTTCATTGATAAAAATTTAAGGTCAATTATGTTATATGTATATTTATGCTTTTTGTTAGGGTATTGTGTTTGTGCAGCTCTTTTAAAAATGTAATGTATAATTTAGAAATGCAGGTTAATAGTCATCCCCAACAGTCAAGCTTGCATTCATGTTAGTTAGATTTTCTAGATATATAGAGATATATTCCAGTTAGATATATAATCTTCAACACTTTCAAAGATCTACAGAATATGGCATTTACAATGTTTTAATAACTTAGTACTTTTCATGACAATGAGACACATCTGCTCCTGGCAGCACCAATCTACTTCAATAGGATGATGGGCATTGAAGAGGCTTCTCATGGAGTTTGTTAGCCATTTGGGCAAGAAACTGCTCTTGCTTGGACCGTTTGATGTTTTGCTGTGTGAACTGGATATGCAGGACCAACAAAGAAATGACTGCTGAACTTGCCTAAAGGTGAGACCATCCTTCAGAGTTCCTTAGGCAGAATTACAGAGATGAGTCACTGCTAGATCAAGAATCAACTTGTTTCTTCTGGATCCATAAAAATAACACCAGAATGGCAACAGATCAAAGTTGCGCATCTTTCTTTAGCTATTAACACCTAATATTGTAGCAGTTACAGAGACTGCATTAACTATACCTTTATGAGTCTAACAAAATTGTGTATTTAATATCTTTGTATATTAATGGAGTTCATTTTGTTTTAGGTTCATTATGTTCACATTTTAGGGTATAGGGAAGGTTTTGCTGGCTCAATCAAATACTCTGTACTACTCTTGGGAACCAATGATGTCTGGGATTCTGACCTATGCAATGGCTCCTCTTTTTACCAGAACAGAGAACTTATCCACAAAACAAAACTCTTTGTACTTTAGCCATGATATTAATTGCTACATTCTTTAATCAGATATTTGCAAAACATGGATTTTTAAGCACAGACTGTCATTCCCTCCGTTAATCATGTTTTCTCATCTATGTCATGCATTATTTTTAGGTGATAGCTTTCTCTGGCTGTAGTGACTTCTCTGTCTCTCATACATTACTTGAGCTTTGAATAACTTACCACTAAGAATACTAAGGACCCTACTATTGAGATCATTGGCAGATGATTAATAGTAGGTTAATCCATGATTCACAATCTCTTAATTATTGATTTTAGTATAGAACCTCTTACACCAATTTTATTAAGAAGCTTCTGCCAATGTATTCTATATGATGCTATTCTCAGGATTCGTACAGACTATGTAATAGGAAATACTATGAACAATTCCCTAAATTGTATAGATACAATTTATGTATAAAACATTGTTCAAGTTTATTACTTGAATATGAGGAAAGTCAACTTTTTCTCTGAGAAAAAAAATTTGTGTCTCACATTTGTTTTCATCCCCCCACTAAGAATAACTTCAACCTCAAGGTATTATATTAGAGAGAGTAGGCATATGGGTTACTTTGTTTGGTGTCTAGAGTAAATATCTGCCAATTTGAGTGGAAGAGTGTTTGGTTTGTGGTTTGAGAGGTTACAATTCATCCTGGCAGGAAAGGCATGCCATTGGTAGCTCAGGGCCATGAGTGTGTGTAGTAGGTACTAGCATTTATTGGAATATGACCAAGAGAAGAGACAGGGGCTACAAACACTAAGGCTGACCCAACAGTGACACACCTATCCCAGAGTGTTTCTTCATCTAAAGGATCATATATATATATATACATCATATAAAACTATATATATGCATGTATGTAGTTTTGTGGGTATGGGTATTTTATCTGCATGCATGTTTGTGCACCACATGTATAAAATGCTTGTAGATGCCGGAAGAGGGCATTAGATTCCTTGAAATTGAACTTACAGGTGGTTGTGAGCCACCATGTCGGTGCTGGGGATTAAACTTGAGTCCTTTGGAAAAGTCATTTCCCTTAATCTTGTGTCACATCTGCAGCCCAAAGATTTATGACTTTACAAAAATGGTGCCACCAAGTATTCAGCCTAATGAGATGGGTGCCATTTCACATCAAACCGTTACAGTAGGAATGAGAGGGGACAGTTCAATGGTGGATAAAACAGCCAGCTTTGGCATTCATGAAGCTCACTGTAGCAATAAAGAACAGAAGAGCTATGCCTACTGCAATAGCATATAAACATCAGTTACTGCTCAGCTTCCAGCCATTAAGAGCTGTAGCCATAACTTCCCACCTTCCTTCACAATAACAATCTTACATAAAACATCAAATATCTTAATTCTAGATAATGATACAAGGTTTATTTGAGTAATAATAAAGAGAAATCGGGGTGGCATAATGAATTAAACATTATCAGGAACCTTATGTTTCAGAAAAAAATTGTTCTTTAAAAAATTATTTGACCATTTTTTCTTTAATGATAATACATGGACTTAACACTTAAATTTTTGCTCCCTTTGGAAGTAAAAACAAATACATTTCTGTGTGTCAGAAGTTTAACACATATGTCACTGGGGTAAGGCCATGGTCTTAGCCAGGATAGTTAGTCTCACCTTCTCTGTCTTTCCACCTGTCTCTGTACTTACACACAGTCAGTTACCTTTCAGAATCTATGATATGAGCTCCTTATCATGGAATCTGAGAAATGAGCTCCTTATCATGCTGGCACATCTTAACGAGAACTGCAGGGAGGAATAATCTTTCACTTCGAGGACTCCTGTCCAGTTGATCTCCATAGCTCATGATGCTTACCCTTAGTCATATCTGCAGAGATGTTTTGTCCAGGTAAGTTAACATATTCATAGCATACAGGACACCTTGGGGGCTGTTGTTTATCCACCACAGTCGTTTGAAATACTAACTTTAAACTTTCAAGCTAAGGGCTAAGATGTGGGTAAAAGCACTTTCTGGAGAGCCTGGTGATCCAAATTCAGTCTCGGAACACATGTGCTGGAAAGAGAGAACACACATCTGCATTTGTCCCACTGGTCTTCACAAGCAAGTGCACACACAGGACTACATTTGTGATCTCTGAATAATAAATGAATGTGATACATTGCTATTTGAGACTAGGTCTCCCTCTATAGCTGTGGCTGTCCTGGAATTCACTATGCAAATCAGGTTGGCTCAAATTAGGACATCTACTTGTTTCTGCCTCCTGAGTGCTAGGATTAAAGGTGTGCATTACCATGCCCCCGGCATTGTAACAGATTTTTAAATATTGAGATTGATTTATTAATCATACAAAAATGCAAGGATAATTTAAACAAATACAACCCAGGATGTGACATTCCTATGTCAGGTTATCAAGGGAACCCCCAAATCCATTTATATCCTAATACCTAATACCTTCTAATGCAGGTGTAATCCATGTGTTCCTCACAACAGGTGAGCAGCACAGCCCCAGACATCCACTAACAAGGCTCCACTGTAGGGCCAAAAGGAAGCAAATGACAATGAATTTTAAAATGCATGACATTTAAAATAGAACCAAGAGTATTAGTTGCAGGGTTTGACTCCCTATAATAATAGTTCAGAATTCTTGTGAATCCCTCATTTAATTTTCACATCAGAGCTTTCAAATGCCTTTCAGAATTCTATAATATCATGCAGTTTTCAGACAGGAGCTAATTTAAGTACTACAGGCAATAAAAATACACAACACATATCACATTTCGAGTTAACGAGAAGGAAGGTTGACTTTGACATTAGTAAGAATAATATTAATCAAATATCTTATAAAACGGAACTCCATGTTTGGTGGCATGTAACTGAGAGGAATTATTACTTGGGCTTAATATGCAGGTTTTGCAGTATGTAGTTGTTTTATGGAAGGAAACCAGGACTATTATAAATTCTATGATAAAATGACATGTTGAGGGCATGGATTTTGATTTCCATGAAAACAACTTCTCATTGATCTTCAATTGGGAGCAACTAATTGATTAATTATTTTACAATTTTAGACAAGACTTAGTACCATATATAAATTATCTACCTCTTAATCTCTACATCTTGAGGTATGTGACCCTTATATTTTGTAATAAGCTATTTCAGTCTGAATGTGTAATTTAACTTTTCTGGTAGTGGAATTCAAATAAGGTAAATCACGGTATTTGTTGAAATCCTAAAATGAAGCAAAAGGCAGCTTGATGGTTAGTTTAAAAAGAATAACTGCATGGTTTCAGAGTTAGAACTTAAAATGCTCACATGATGCATTTATTAACAATAAAATACTCTGCTAAACTTATTATTTCTAATCCACAAAATGTATGAAGAAATCCTGGTGATTTTTGCTATAATCAGTTCAGTTGACATTATGCAGGGCTGTGATTTCTTAGAAGGCCTTGGGAGATGCAAACCCAAGTAGGTAACCCTTAGCTAAATGCCTTGAGGCTACTTCATCTGCAGATCCTGATGATCCAGAGAAAGGAGGCGTGTTCAGCTTTGCCTGCTATACGGCTGTAGAAAAAGCGGGAGAGCAAACTCCTTTCATCTTACTTTACCTATCTAGTTTGTTTCCTTGTTTCATTCCATATTTTGCAAAATTTATTTAGAAGAAAAAATGTGAATGCAAAGTATAATTTTTGCCTGAAATGTTGTCCTCAACTGCCACTACTCTCATTCTCTGGTTTGCAATAAACCTTTGTCCCACAGAAGATAAAACGCAAGTGCAAGGCCACAACCATCTGCCTGAGAATGCTCCACTGACTCTTCCCAAAGTCCTTACACTGGAAAGAACCTTTCAGCATCCTTCAATCTGATATTCCTATGGCTATTGTTCATTGATAAGAAAATATTCAGATTGTTGGATATTTTGTCTTCAAAGTTGAAAATTAAGGGCTTATTTTCAACTTTGGAAGTTCGTTGTTCACAGTGGGAGTTCGTTGTTGGGTTTGTTCTATTTGACCAATAAATCAATCAGCCAAAACTTGGAATTTTATTTCTAAAACTGTAATTGATGTGGGAAGCATTTCTGAAGGTAGTTCTGATGCCTTTCCTTCTGAAGTGGACTAATGGCACTTTTGGTCTTTATTTTTAAAATTCTGAAATGAAAAATATACTTGGATTAAAATTTTAAAATCCAATTTGAATGGATTGTGTTCCCAGAATTACTTTGTACAAAACTTTTCTAGTTTTACTGAGGTGAAAAAATGTTAACCACTTTTGGAATTAATTTTCTATTGTTAGTTTAAAGACATTTGGGAGGATTTTGGATAGAAAATAAATATATATTATTTAGACGTGATGAGTATACTATTTTAAGAAAACTGCTTTGACATGTGACAGATAGCAAAGTCTCAGAAGCCTGCAGCAAACAAAAGAAACTTGATAAAAGACTTGATACATTTATAATTAAGAAATTCGCTATAAAATGACAAAATATTCTTATCTCTACCCAATGATAGTTTGAGACCATGGCTTTTAATACTTCAGAAAAATTCAGATAAATTATAGTTTAAAGATCTGTTCTCTTTTGACTGAATGTATTCTATTGTCTCTTTGTCTTTTTAAATTTCAGAACAACTTGTACTTGGTAAACCTTTATCAAAATAGCTATGACTCAAATTTCTAACTCTGGCTATGCATGTGCACACAGGCACACACACATATAGATGCATTTGCACACACAAATACACACACACCACACATAGAAACACACACATACATATGCATAGATACACACACTACACACATACACACACATAAACCACATACATACACACACACCAAACACACATACGCATACATACACACTCATTCACCACACATACAAACCAAACACATACACACACACAAACCACACACATACATGCACACACATGCCTCACACACACACACCACATCACCCATACACACACATAGATACATACACTACACACACAAACCAAACACATACACACACAAACTACACATGCTCATGAACACACACACACCACACCACACATACACACACATAGATACACACACTACACACACAAACCACATACACTCACATATATAGATACACACACGTATGCACACATACACACTCATTCAACACACACATAAACCACACACGCACCTGCACACACATACTGCACACACACATACACACATGCACTACACATATACACACATACATAAACGCACCACACATATACATGTTTGATCCCATTTGATATTCTTACACAGCACTTTTATCATGAGACGTATGGATTGTATTACTCCCATATGGCTCTTGTTATTCCACATAGTAAAATATGTTGATAATTCTGCATTTCTTAACACAGGGACTTTCTCTGTAATTCAAGTTGAGTAAGGTGGATGTGTATGGTTTCAGTTTGACCCTACTAATAGGCCTTTGGTCGGTGGGACCACTTCTTATTGCTCTGCTAACTTCCACTGCCTGCTCCGCTGCAACCACAGAGCAAACATTTGCTAGGCTCCAAAGCGAGCCGTGCTCTGGCAGTGTTCAGCCTATGGGAAGCATTGGCAGAGTGTCTTCAAGTAGGTGGGTTCTCATACAAATGCTTTATCTAGTTCATAGCTGCAGATCCTGCAGGATCATTCCCATCTGTTCTCAGATTTCCTTTGCTGGGCTGGGTCCTTGGTCAGTACAGAGCAACTCGTCTTCTAGTTCTCCCCCAGCTCTTGGTTTCAGAAGTCTTTATTTCCAGATGGCTCCGGGTGCCTTCAAATGCAAATTTTTGTAACTTCTTAATTGAATCTTTGGGGGTTTCACACCATGCACCCCAATGCTATTCACCTCCTGCTCTCTTCATATCCTTGCTTCTCATCCCTGCTATGCCCTCCCCCCATGAAAGAAAAAAAGCAAGCAAACAAACAAAAGCAAGAACAAAACAAACACAATAAGCCAAAACAGAACAAAAACCACACCAGGAACAGAAAATTATCTGCTTCTTCTCTCCTGCCTCTCCATCACCTCTTCATTCATCCTGGTGGCACTGAAGTCTTCGATGTGTCATATAGTGTACCCTTTTGTCCCATCAGCTTGACTGACAAATGTTCATTGCAATGAGTCTCTGGTCTGGCTCATGGCTTGTGGTTTTTAGTATACCAACCTCACTGGGTCCTCATCAGAGCTCCTATGGGGTAACCTGTCACTACTCTGAGTCTTGGAGATCTTGTAGCTGTCGTTCCACAGGGACTGTCCCTTTACAAGCTCCAGTAGGACCCAAATGGTGTGATGCTAGGGTGGGCCACCCCAAAGCCCAGTTGTGGGCTGGGGTGTGTTAGCCAGCCAGATTAGATCGAGCTGCTGGGGCCACTCACCTTGGGTGTGGGAGTAGAGTCAGCTTCCCTACACACCTCCTCCAGGGTAGGTTCATCCTTGCCTGTGGTGAGTGGTAGGGGCCCTCTTGCCTAATGTGCAGGGGCCAACTCTTCGGCTGTAGTGGCCAACGAGAGGGGTGACCAGCTTTCCCAGGGCAGTGAAGGAAGACTGGCTCAGCGTAACCTTCGGATTTCATCTCGCATTGTTCTTCAGGTCTCCTGAGGTGACACTGCCCACAGATATCAACCTAGACCCTAGCTGTCGCTGGGCCACAGACGCAGACATGGCCCTTGGCTTGGACCCATACAACAGCCCAGCTCTTGGTAGAAAGAACAGCCACTCAGGTGGGAATAGTTCTGGCAGCTGTGTGGCTATCAGACACCACCAAGGCCTCAGGTTGCGGCTCCAACCCTGGGCCTCTTTGTGACCATTGGTGGCAATGCAGAACCCAGACTTCAACTCAGACCCCAGTCGCACAAGGACCATGGACCCCAACATGGTCTTCGGCAGTAGCTGGGTCTGAATGTTACCATTGCCCCCAGTAGCAGTATGGCCTTGAGGCACTAACTTGGCCCTTAGTCTTGGGTGCCTGCATGGTCTTCGTTGGTAACAGGGCAATTGGACATCATCACAGACCCTGACTGCCATAGGGCTGTGGACCAAATGCACTTTTTCGTTGTTATCCCACGTGTACCAAATCCCCACACCATGCTGTCTAGATTATAAAGCCAGCAATGATATTTATAACTTTTTTATTTATACCATCTATTTTTCTGGTAGACCTTGATGGTACACAACCTCCACATTTTCTGTAACTACAGCAGCTAATCCTTTACATGCTATGATGTTGGAGTTTTATGGGCTTTTATAGATTAGAAAATGATCTTATAGTTACATATTTTTTAAAAAAGCATAAAATTGAGGAATTTAATGTCTTCAATACCCTATTTCCGATCCATTTGCCTTTCTGATTCCCAGTTTCTTCATAAAGTGATGACCAGGAACTCTGGCCACCTGTTTTCCCATTGACATACTTGTGATATTATCATTGTCTCCATTCTCAGCCAGCCATGTGAGCCCAGTCAGACTCACAGGCTCAGAATACACACGATCGTTCTTCGTTATTAAATCCATAAGTTTCATGTTTTCAAATGTGCTTACTCACAAAACAATTTGTTATGCTAAAATCAACGCTCAAGGTTGTTGGGGCCTGCTCCAACGATGTCAGGTAGGCTATCTGGAGGGGGCATGAGGTTGAGGAATTGGCAGAAAGAAATTGAGGCAGAAAACACAGAATAGATCTGGGAAGTCTGTTGGTGAATATCAGCCAGTCCCAAATTTATTTCAGAGCCTGCTCATATACAGAAGCAGAAAAAAGCACAGAACAGTCAGTATCTAACCACAAGACCATTCCTGTCCTTGAGCAAGCAGTTAACCTGTCTATCATGCACTCGCTGCTCACAAGTAGTTTCAATTTCCATCTTGCTGCTCTTAAGATTTGGCATTAGAAATATTCTTTCTACTAGGTAATGTGTTCTTTTCTCATGGACAAAATGCCCTATCCCATGGGCTTAATCAGAACTCTCTCACAGCCCTCAAGGATGCAAGCAGAGCAGGCAAGCTTGAACTCAAATGACTTTTAAGGCAGAATTTACTCCAGATGGAAACTGAGTCACATGTGGGCTCCCACACAAGGTATTCTCTTGGTCATGCACAGCCATGCAGATTAGTGAGTAATCTGAGTCTGAGACACTAAAATTCCCAAGTCAGCTTGAGCAAAGCAATTGTGTACCTTCTTATTCCAGCTTTCATATTATGAGATATTCTGGTCTCGGTGGACATAATATGTCTTTGAGTACGCTTGTGTGAAGTCCAAGAAAACTAAAGTGCTACGCAGTGTACTAAGTGCATGTAGCCAGAGGCAGTATTTCATACGGAAATACCTGTGCTGCAACCTTCTATTAGGCCCAGGTTAAAATGGTTAAACACTCAGAGTCAATACATCAACAATGTGCACTAAATGAGTCATTTTAAGCTTGTATACACATAAAACAGTTTTGTGCACTGAGCAGATGACAAAACTATTCTGAGCAGATGATCAGAGTAGATCGATTTTATGCACCTGTAAAAGCAATGGTTAATTCCATATTTGCAATTTTAATCTCCACTCCATCTAACATGCCTCAAACAATGAAAGGCCACTATGCTAGCCTTTCTAGGATAATTCTTGGGGTATCTTTTTCTTCTGACTTTCCCTGCTTTTGTGTTTTCATAACCGTTTACATGAACATTTTTCTGCTTTTCTGATTTGTTACACTTAAATGTTCCCAGCTATAATAGAAGGGATGTTTAATGGAGTTTGGGATAGAAGCAAATTTAATAATATAAGCCAAGAGTGAACCCAAAGTCACTGAGCCAGAGAAAGAATAATGAGAAGTGCATCAAACCTTGGAATCATGGTGCGATACTGAAAACTTGTATTTCAATCAGAAGTGAGGACAGTTCAGTGTAACTAACACACACATGCGTTCTGGGAAATGACTCCAGTCAGTAATGTAGTTTGTGTCTAGCTTTTACATATGGAGGAAAAAAAATGCTTCTGAGCAAGGTTTACATGGATTTATAAGGCTAAAATTTCGGCATATACATGTGCAGTACTCTGTTACGGTTCTTCATGGTCATGTCATATCCTAACAAAGTTACAAACTCAGGGTGTTAATTTGATTATTTTTTAATGTCTAACAATCTCCTGCTATAATCTCCACAAATATTTCCTGAGTACATACAAGCATAGATTCTGTTTTGTCATCCATTATTGTAAAAATTGTAAGTTTTATTAATCAATAATCTAATTAAGAGAAAGTAAATTTTATTCCGTAGAACTAAGCTTCATGGGTTGTCTTACCCACAGTGCCAGATGCTGCAGTAAAGTAGCATAGATGGGCAGGTTATGAAGCATAGCAATTCATTTCCTACAGTTTTAGTGGCGGGGTGTCAGAGATCATGTTACACACAGCCGGGGTTAGTGCTGAGGATCGTTTTGCCCATTGCAGAACGCCTCCTTCTTGTGTTAGCCTCACACAGCATGAAAACAAAGAGAAAAAAGCTTTTCTGTGATCCTTTTCATGAGACTCTTATAAACTCATAACCCAATCACCTCCCAAATCCTCACCTACTGATGAGTTCACATTGACAGTTAAGATGTCAACCTCTGAGTTTGGAACATACGTGCTTTATTACGTAGCATGTATGGTTCATGTTTTGTTTCCTTTGGAGTTTTCTTTTGATTTTAGAAAATTAGGAAGATTTCTTGTGAAACTCAAAAAAACCCATAAAGTATAATATCATCAGTGCCAAACATTTCTGTTATTTGAAGTCCATTTAATTTACTTTAAATTCATAGTTACAGTAGCAAGTATGATCTTCTAAATTAGCAAATGCCATGTTTGATATTTATTAACTTCTTATAAAAATAAACCCTGGTGAGTCATAAAGCTTTATTATATTAACATAGTCAAATATTGATTCTTTGTTTATTATTTCGAATAAATAGGCAGTAATATTAAATAACAGTGTTCACAGATTTGGTTCTAATTTTATTTGTAGAAACAAAAGTTAGGTGTTAAGCATCATATAAACACCATTTTCTTAGACTAAATAAGAAACTCTACAATAGGAAAGCTATACAACTGCTCAGGAAGCCTTATCCCACAGATCGGGTTCAGAACTATTATTGGATCTTTTTCTCAATTTCACCATCAATGGGCTTTTTCCACAAAAATCTTTTGTTTAATATGAATGGCATGGAAAGAAACAGCTTGATCAGGGATAGCATCTGATGGTCATTGAAAAAGCTGTATTGTATCCAATTGTTGCTTAAATTTGCTGAGACATGAAATGACTGCAAGGTTATGATCTGGAGAGATGATGGATCTAAGAATAGTGCTTTCCTATTAGGAGGTAGCAGCATGTAAAGTCAGTGTAGAAATGCACATTTTATCAGGAAAATCTATATGCGGTTTCAGTTCTAGAAATCATACATATTTTAGCAGTTTTAATTATATCCTTACCCTATTCACAGGACAATATTGTCAAATATTTCACTGAATAAAAGTCAATTTCTTGGAATAAATCAAAATGACCTGAGAAGTGGCTTTTGTTCTCTGCATGGTACAAATATAGTTATTAATCACTTTGAAATTAGAGGTTCAAAACTATTGTTGTTTCTACATCATTTACATGCACAGCTCTCAATCATGCATACACACACATGCACACACATACCCGCACACCTCTCAGACATGCATACACACATACCCAGGCACACCCCTCAGAAACACATGCATACACACATACATATGCACACCCCTCAGACACACATGCATACACCCATACACATGAACACCCCTCAGACACACATACATACACACATGCCTATCAGACATGCACATGAATGCACACACACACTTGCATACATACACACACCCCTCAGACAGACACACACCTCCTATACATACACACACATAAACCTCAGATACACACACACACACGTACACACACACACACACACACACACACACACACACACAC
>LOJH01017549.1:7839-19464 GCA_001685095.1 Ellobius talpinus
TCTCTCTCTCTCTCTCTCTCTCTCTCTCTCTGTGTGTGTGTGTGTGTTGCACATACTTGAGTGTGTGGGGGTGTATGCATCACAGTGTGCTTGTTTGGAAGTGGAAGCCGGACGCCAAGTGCTTTCTACCACCCTCAGCCTTATTGCCTTCAGAAAGGGTCTCGCTGAACTGCACAGCACACTCTCAGGACCTGCCTGTCTCGGCTCCCCAGTGCTAGGTTAACAGCCATACAGACATGCCCAGGTTTTTGCATGAGTGATTAGGATTTGAACTTGGTCAGCATCATTACAGAACAAAGGATTTTACCCACTAAGCCTTCTCCCCAATCCCGGAAGTCACAACTTCATCGATGCTCTGTCACAGATGGATTGCAAGAATTAGACAACATGGGCAGCGTATTTAGAAACCATGAGACAATATGAAAGTAGAAGAATATATAAACATGATAGTTAGGATTTGACATGCTAAAGTGAATCACGTGTAGCTTTGGAATAAAATGCACTTTTTTCAGTTTTGCCAGAGACTGTAAGTGAACTGGGTTCAGCAAAACCCATTTCAGAATTATAATTCTGTCAGTTCAAAACATTTATCATAGATACAAATGTAAGCAAAGGCCAATAGTGTATAGGATACATGGTTTCAGTGTAACTGTTATATATTGAGGGCCATTTGGGTGTATCGTGTGGCTCAAGGAAATAAGAATTAGAAGGGGAAAGGATGGACAAATAAGAAGAGGAAAATGGTCATTTATTGGTCAGTATGCTAGCTTGAATGGGCATGGTCCATATAAGCTCATCTGTTTGAAGGCTTGGGCCCCAGTTGGTGGAGCTGTTAGGGAAGGATTAGAATGTGTGGCTTTACTGGAAGAGGTGTGTTATTGAGGGTGGGGTTTGAGATTTCAAAAGCTTCTCTCTCTCTCTCTCTCTCTCTCTCTCTCTCTCTCCTCTGCTGCCTTGCTTTGTGCTATGTTGTCCATAGACTCTACTATCATCTGGAACTGTGAACCTCCAATTTAAAACCTTTCTTCTGTAAGTTGCCTTGCTCATAGTATCTCTTCACAGCAATAGAAAAGTAGCTGCGTATAGAAAATTAAAGATGTGTAGGTCTAGATGGTATGACCACCAAGCTTAACAGCAGTTGCTAGCCCCAAGAGCTGATAGTTTACCTAGAATTCCAAACATGCAAACACATGCATCCACGAGAGAGCCTTCAGTGCTATGACTGCCAACCAGAGATTTCCACAACCTTAGACTTTCAGTCCAGATCTCTAACATGTCCGGGTGTGCGTGCCCAGCTGTCTATGTGAGATCCCTACTGTGTAGCTCAAATATGCCTAAACCTCAGTTCTTGTACTCTATCAAAGACTGCTTCTAGCTGCATCCCATACGGTAGGGATTGGATGCCCCATTGTCCTAATTGCTCAAACTGGAAGCCATCAGTCCCTCCCTGCCCTGCTCACCCCTCCTTCCCTCCTTCCCTCTCTCTAGCCATCTCTCATACTTTATCTCTACTTTCAGAAGAATCCCAGAGGTAAACACTTCTCAACATGTCCTCTCCATCTAAGCTGTCACAGTCTCTTTCTGAATTCTTGCACCAGCTGGTCACTTGCCCCTGCTTTGTCACTGCCTTTGTTGAAGAAAAAAATGACCTAAACACAGAGCCAGAAGATATCAGTTCAAAACACTCATTGCCTTGTGTTGTCTTCTGCTCAAATCTTCCCAAAGGCTCACTATAATTCCCTGAGTAGAATTCAAGTTTCTTGCTAGTTTCTTACCTCGTTTTTGATTCTCTACATTGTATTTTTCCATCATATTGACCTCCTTGCTATTCATTTAAAGCATTGAGCACATGCTCGACACTGGGCATTTGAAACTGTAGGTTTCTCTACCTAGCAATGCTGTTCTACCTACATGGCTTTATCTCCCGTTCCATTTGGGTCCCTGGTCAACAGTCATCTTATAAAGGAGGCTTTTCCCAACATTGTGTATCACACACAGTTCTACTGCAGTGTTTTCGGTTTTGAACCAAAGAGGTGAATCCTCCCCTTCCCTGGAGGTTGAAGTCTCCTGCAGAGATAAAAAAGTGAATAAAAGCAGCTCAGAAAATGGTGTCAGAAACTCAACAGAGAGGTAAATACAAGAAGTAATATGACTTCTACATGCATTTGAAACAGGTCAAAAAAGGATACACAGAGAAGTTGATCTTGAAGTTCTGTCTTGAAAAATGATGAGAGTATTTACCCCACAATCTACAGGAGCCAGGTTCCACCCCCAATGAGCACCTGGAACCCTAGGTATATTACTTATCCCTACACAGAAACACCTACAGCCAAGTTGAACTTATAAACTATGTTTGGGAGAGATAGGCAATAGTAATCAACAATAAAGTAGAATAACTGCATCTATATACTCTACAAGGAGTTTGTACTCTGGAACTTGTCAAGTGAAATCAGATGAGGGAGGGTATTTCAAAGGATTCTAAGTAATCAACGTGCTCTGTGGTACATCCTTCAAGGCAGCGTGGCCTGGCACCCATACAGGGGAAGAAGGATGTTACACCAGGAACTGCTGGAAAATGTAAATAGACTATTAAAGCGAATGTTAAGAGAGAGAGGGAAAACAAACAGCCAGGATATCACGTGGACACCTGATTTGGGTGTCTATGGTAGTGACACTTGCCAAGTGTAGGAGTGTGTGCTGGGGTGGCAAGTGTTCCTAGTGGATATAAAGACTGGGAGGATATTAGTGAGGGTCCTGCAGAAAACCTGGCACACACAGCGCTAAAGGAAAGGTTTGGGGAAAATAATTTAGAAAGCTGTTTAGGAAAAACTACCCAGTTTAGGGAAACTACCCAGGGATGTTCATTACCTAGGACAAGAACAAGGGACCATTGTTAATAGGCCTAGTGGAGATGTCCTGGGGCCAGTGTCTGGAAGCCATGAAGCATCTAAGAAGCCCTGCATCCTTGGGTTAGGTCACCACTCCTGAGCGAGCATACGGTGGAAGGGAACAAAGGCCTTCTTCACTCTTGCTGACGCCTCCTGCTGGCCAAACCAGCAAGACAGCAGAAAGAGAGTTTACACATTGCCACTGCCCATGAAAGGGAACCATTCTGCATCCAAAGTGAGACGAGAAGATAGGTGGGATGGGCAATAAAATAGTCCTTCAGCATCTACTTTTGGATAAAAAAAAAATGTGATCTCAACACAGAAAACACAGTAGCTGTTCAGTTTCTGTGGTCTTTCAGGATAAACTCAGCCTCATTCCTCACTAAAACACAGAATATCAGACAGTGTTTCTGATCTTCATACTAGGTATAGGCAAATACATCCCCTGCACGTGTAGTGATAACAACCATCCATTTTCTCCAGCACAAATGTGTGATGAGCCCAGCTTAGTGCAATGCACCATTCTTTTCTAGGTTACTGCATCTCCCTTGTTCATATTTCATAAAGGATCATTGTGCAGATGCTCATAGAGAGATCGAGTTCATGTCCTTATCACCATGGTTTTCTATATTTAAAACTTTATGTGGTATCATGTATTTGTTTTTATTAATATCTTTCACTACTGGAGTATTTAATATTATATTTTACAGAATTATGGGTCGCTTTGAACTTACCTGTGATCATCATTTTACTTGTTTCCCAGTGACGGCCTTTTCTCTCTACCTATTTTTTGCTGAAGTGTTCCTTATTAGTCCACATTCTCCTCTGTCCACTTATTGACTCCTAAGTTACCTTACTTTTCCCTTTGGGATCACAATAGGCTCCTTTACATCTTAGACTGCAGCGGTTCTCAACCAGTGGGTCTCAACCACTTTGGGGGTAGCATATCAGATACCCTACAAATCATATATTTACATTAGGATTAATATGAGTATCAAAATGACAGTGATAAAGTAGCAACAAAATAGTCTTATGGCTCAGGATCACCACAACATGAGGAACTACACTAAAGGGTTGCAGTGTTAGGAAGGTGAAACACTGGTCTTTGAGTTTGACATACTTACATCTCTTCCTCCTTTCTGATACTGTTTGAAATGTTCAGATCCCATTTGCTAAGTCAGTTCCATTGTCATAGTCATGCATTCCTATCCCTGTGTCTAATTTAACCTCTAGCAGACACTAGCATTATTGTTTCATGCAGTCAGCATTTATTTACATTTCCATATATTTTCCCATTACATTTTCCCTCATTTCCTCCAGTGCTTCCATGTTTCCATCTGGAATCACTTTCTTTGGGCCTGAAGAATTAGCTCAGAGTTCCTTAGTGTGGCCTGTTTTTGACGAAAAATACGTATTTTACTCACTCCTTTTTTGTATTTATTCAACATGTATGTGAGTGTATGTATACATATATGTCACTTTATATATGTGTATATGTGTGTATTGCATTGTGTAACTGTGAATATAAATGTGTACATATAAATATATGTGTGTACATGTGTATGTGTACATACATGTGTGTGTACACGTGTGTGCGTGTATGCCTGTGCCACAACACAGATGTGGAAGTCAAAAGACAACTTGCTGAAGTTAGTTCTCACCTCCTACCATATGGGTTCAGAGAATCAAACCCAGGTGGTCCAGCTCAGGGCCGAGCACCTTCACCTCTGAGCCATCCAGCCATCCTCATCTTCATTTAGGATGGTGTTTCTGTTGGGCATAGAATCCTAGGGCTGCCATAATTTTCCTTCAAGCTTTAAAGGGTGGTATTCCTTTGCTTTCTGACTTTCGTAACTTGATGAAGTGAGTTTCCAGTGTTGTCTCTTGTTTCTTTAAAGGCAACAAACCTGACATGAGTCAAGCCCCACATTCAAATCCCAGTCCTGCAAATAAGTAAGTTAAAAATAAACCAATAAATGTTAAAAAGTAAAAGAAACTGGCTTCTCCTCTTACCAAATACTGGAACAATTTTATGGCTTTGATTTTAGGTAGCTTCACCATAATTTTCTTTATTGTGGTAATCTTGTTTGAGATTTGATAAATGTTTCAGTTATAAAATATTCACCTAGCTCCTTTTTATAGATGTGTCTATCCTATTAAAATAATCCACACTTGCCTTCCTTTGTCCTTCCCTCCCTTTTTCTCAAATATAATAACCATATCTTCCTATTGTTCTTGTCTGAGAATGCCAGTCATCTGAGGGTCTGCACCTGCTGCATCACCTCTCAGTTGTTACCTGACATTGTCGCTCCTTTGAATAACAAGTGCACATAGTCACTCTAGTTGACGCCTATCCCCCGACTCTGACCTTCTACCTTCTTTCCTCCATGAGACATTCGGAGCAGTTTGGCTTTGTGGTGACGTTGATACCAACTTTCTTCCTAGCACAAGGCTGTGGGAGAGCTGGCTCTGCCCTCTAGCATCTTCTGTCCTTGTTCATCCATGTCCCATATAGCACCAGAACCCAGAAAACATCCTACATGGAAAGTCAAGGGTTCGCTGATGGCCCAATGAGTTTCCATTTTGTCATACAAGCTCTGCGTAATTGTCATAACTGTTCTCTTCCTTAACAGATGTTCTCTGCTTGGGTAAGTCTAATCCTATGACTTTGCTCCGAATCGACAAATTCCTTGCGAGAGGAAAAACAAGATTGTCTAGACATTATCTGTTGTTCTGGAAACATGTTCATCTTCCTAGTACACTGAGTCTTGTTTCTGTGGTTCTTGAACACCTGTGATCATTAGTCTTGATTGACATCATAGAAGATCACCTAGGAGGAAACACTGCTCTGGGCACAGTGTCTTCCAAAAAGGTTTAACTGTAAAGAGAAGACCCACCCTGATGGTGAGTGGCATCATCCCTTGTGCTGTGGCCCTAGACTGCATCAGAACCAAAATCAAGTGAAGCACTGGAACCCATCCTTTCTTTTCCCTCACTATGGGCAGAGTGTGACCTGCTTCTTGTACTCCTGCCACCACAATTGGAGCCATGCTCGCTACCATGCTTTCTCAACTGAGACAATCTGTACCCTCAAGCCGTGGGCCAAAAGAAACCCTCCCTCCTTGAGCTGTCTTCACCAGGTAGCTTATCACTGCAAGGAGGAAACTAACTGGTGCGTACCTCTAGAAAAAGGAAGCTTTTGAGATTTACCCAAATTTGTATTTCTGTGAAAGCATTAGTCTACAGAAACCTACTATACTCAGCTGGGAAGCAGAAACACTGCTAATTTGATTTTATAGACATTTCATGGTTTACTTTGGACCAGCTAGCATGTAACTTTCTCACTGCTACAAGTTCTGATTCATCATTTGTCATATGGTTTAAACAGACGTTAAACCAGAGCATCAGAATGCTGCAATCAAGATTCGTCATGACAAGCATTAAATCACTGAGGACTGCTACACCAACAGACAAATGAGCAGACCAGAATAGAATGTCCAGAAATAAACCCAAAGAGATAGCCACATTAGATGTATGATCAAGTGAGCATTTCAAAATGAATAATAATAGTGCTAGGGTGAGTTTCAAAGCTCTGACAAAATAAACCTTTTCTATACCTTTATATCTTACATTAAAATAAATTACAGGTTCATACATATGTATTTGGAAATAACACAATAAAATGCTAGAAGAAATAAGCATACATGTATGTGTGTGTACACATATTTTCTTAGGATGAGACATACCACTGCATAAATCAAAGGCTGCGTTGAGTAAGAACACATAAAACATTCACACACTTGAAAAAATGCATAAGAACCATGACAATCAAAGTCAGAACAATGATTTAAAAACTGACATATTGCCAGGTAGTGGTTGTGCACGGCTTTAATCCCAGCACTCAGCAGAAAGAGGCCGACAGATCTCTCTGAGTTCGAGGCCAACCTGGTCTACAGATCAAGTTCTGGGATAACCAGAGCTACATAGAGAAATTCTGCCTAAAAAGACAAATGAAACAACAACAATAAAACCCTTACATATAACTCATATTAACCAAAGACCTAATTTCCTTCACGGAAGGAATTCCACAAATTACTACAACCTGTGGCCTTGTATTGCTGCTGTGATAAAGGCTCCTCCGGCGTCTCTGTCCCTGTCGATGCTGACAGGAGACAGTACAGTGGGTCCAGAGAAGGGAAGAATAGCAGAGATTTAAGAGTAATGATCAGTAGAATTCTGTCATTAAGTCATTAGCTGGAGAGGGAGAGATGATTTTTTCTTCAATTATTTTCATTTGTTTGCATAAGGAGAATATTACAGAATATTTGAAACCTCTCTCTCTAACTCTCTAACTCTGTGTGTGTGTGTGTGTGTGTGTGTGTGTGTGCTTCAAACCAGGTTCAAACTCACAATCTCAGCCTTCCAAACACTAGAATGGCTGTTTTGTACCCCTGATCCCACACACAGCTGGAGCAAACATTTTTCTCATATTTTTCCCATATCTATTTAGAGATTCTCCATTCAGTCATTGAAAATAAAAAAGTGGCACATTAGGACGCTTCTATGCACCTTTCCAAGATGTTGATAACGCAGCTTACGAGCGATTATTAAATTCCTATCAGGCTCCCACAGGAGGCTGCTGCTCTTCTGCCCGAGACAAACCAAGTCTCTGTTCAGACCATTGGCTTATTGAGGCTGCATAGACAAAGGGATCTTTGTACCATCCAGACAGGCTCATCATAAAGAAAAGGCCGATGCTACTACCGCAAAGCACAGATTAAAATTTTTACTGCTATGTATGCAAGCCAGTTTTCAATTATTTATGCAAATGACTCTAGGAAACTGGAAATAAAATGTGTGTGTGTGTGAGAGAGAGAGAGAGGAGAGAGAGAGAGGTGGAAGGGAGGGGGGAATAACAGAAGCCATTTAACAGGCACTATTTACAGTCTAATTCCTAAAGGAAGGACCAGCTCTACAGAGCATCCAAGTTCTGAAGAGTGAATACTGAAGGTCTGTCACTTGGAACTTGTCTCCCTCACATAAAGAACACAAGTGAAGAAAATTGGGAAAAGTACAAAAAGGGGCAAGGAGGTATAGGCAGAAACTACCATAATCCTGAATTTCCCACCACAAATTTGTCAAAATTTACCATCCTACACCCCTAGGGGCCAGTCCCTGTGCAGTGACAGCAGGTAGTAGGTGAAGGCCTGGTCCCCAGGGTTTTGAGCCTGGCATCACAATTAGGTAATGTCCATGCTACTTCTATGGGCATAGTCACTTGACATCCCTTCAGCAACCCCAACTTTGTAATTAATTGATACATATACATAATAAATAAACATTAACAGTAAGACTGGAGAATAATTGAGTTTGCAAGAGCACAAAGCACATACATGGGTGCACACAGTAAATACATAAACAAACAAATAAATAAATGTAAACAGAGTAGTTTTTAAACTAAAGACACAAGTGGAACTGACAAGATTACTCAGTGGTTAAGAGTTCTTAACTGCTCTTCCACAGGACCCAAGTTTGGTTCCCAGCCCACATGTCAGGTGGCTCACAACAGCCTGTAATTTCAGTCCCAGGGTATCTGACATCTTCTGGATTCTGTGGGTACCCACACACAAATCAACCCCCCAACACATACATAAATAAAAGTGAACATAATTCTTTTCTTAATTAAAAATGCAAAATCATCCTATGCTCTGAAAATTGAAGGCTTCATATTGTTGAGGTGTCCATACTCTTGAAAGCCATCTACAGATTCAATTTAATTTCTGCAGAAATAGAAAAGAAAATCCTTCCTGAAATTTCGTATGAAATCTTGAGAGACTCTGAGCAGCCAAAATATTTCAAAAGAATCAGGTTGAAAATTATGTATTCTTTGATGTAAAATTTTACTATGAAGCTATAGCACTCAAAAGCTATGATGGTGGCTTAAAGGCACACAAACACAGACCAATGGAATTAAAAGTCAGCAGCATCATGCAGAGTCCAATGGTTTCTGAGAAGGATGCCGGAATCACTCAGGAGTCTCCTTAACAATTATGTCTAGAAAAACAAGATACCAACATGCAAAAGAATGGAACTGGGCCTTACCACATCCAGTCTGTGAAAGTTACAAGATACTTCACCTCAGTGTTAATGCTGTACAACACTTAGAAAGAAAGCAAGGCTCTACATATGTGCTACGCCTCAGCCCAGGTCTAGATGAAGATAAAGGGCTAAAACCCCTGCCTACAAACAAAGATGGCTCCATGGAGTAATGAATGGACTGTTTGCCATGTTAATAAATGCTCAGAGGGCAAGTTCCTTATTCAAAGTGAAATAAATCATTAGTACGAGACAGAGATAAGGCCTACTAGCACAAGGACCACTACAATGGCAAAACTGTAAGAACTAACCAAAAGCTGGGCATAGCGCTCAGTTTGTAGAGCAGTTTACTTAACTTTCACAGAAACCAGGATTAGAGTCCAGTGTATAAACTAGATATGGAGCACATACCTGCAATCTTAACAGTAGAAAGGTGGAGACAGGAAACGGGAAGATCAGAAATTCAAGGCCATCCTTGACTACATAGCAAGTTCAAAGCTAGCCTGGCCTACATGAAGCCCTGTCTCAATAAGGAGTGAAAGGAGAAGAGGAGAAGGAGGGTGATGGAATCTTGAAGGTTGCAGCTGGTGGTGGAAGGGCCCGTAGCCTTATCTGAAAACTGTTCTAGTGGAGGGAAATGTATTTCCCTCCATGAGACTTCCTTCAGCTCTAGGTGCTGACAATCCCTTAAAGCCAACCTGCTTGAGCAGAGCATCTACTATTGACACTATTTCCACTAAACAAGAGCTGAGGCAGGAGGATCATAGGCAGGAGGATCATAAGTTCCTGTCTCAGCCTCTGGAGCAGTTGCGATTGTAGGTCTGGTCAAGTTGAAGATTTATCCAATTTCAAAGAGATCCCAAACAGAGAAAGGGAATGTTATCAGACCCACTATTTTCTATGACACTACAGATGAGAAAGGTTGACTTGGGTGGCTTAGGGGTGTGGAGCAACTGCAGGCTGGGATACTGGGGAGAAAGAGTTGACCCTCGGCACCTTAATTCACATGTGACCTGCAGTCTGCTCAGTCACACCATCTGCTCTCTCTTCCTCTTCCTCAGCTTACTGTAAAGCATTTATTATATGTTATGGTCCTTTAGGATTTTCTAAATAGAGTATATCAGAATTATAGGCCTATTTTAGACCCATACATTCTAAAACTGATTAATTTTTCTGTTCCCCCTGAGTGTTTATTTAGTTCTCAGTGTGAAGAAATGGCTGTTACTGTTGGCCCTCTCCAAACTGCTGAGAATGCCCTTAGGCAGTGCATACTGGGGTGAGTACCCTTGAATACACCAACTCCTTTTTCCTACTCTAGAAGATAAACAAGGAAATGGCCAGAAGGCCTTGGGTACTAGGAACAGGACACAAGTCATCTCTGAGTTTGGTGACACCGAATGAGCGCTACAGCTTTCTTTGATCTGATCCACACATGGAAAAGGAAGCTATGGGAGACAGTGCGTCTCTCACTCACGTTTCTAAGGTGCAGAGCTGAGAGAAGTCTGTGGAGAGAAGACATTAGAAATCTCTAAGGAAAACACAGAAAGCAGAAGTAAGTGCCAGAGCAGGTTCTGCAGTTTGTTCTTTGCCCAGCCAGTTCTAATCCTAAGAGAGGGATGAGGTGGGGTCTGTGGTGGAAACAGATAACCACTGAGCATCAGGAGTCTGAGTAGCGCACAGTAGCTCACAATGTTGACAAAGCTAAAGAAACTGATTTGAGAAACTGTGGAAATCACAGGCTCCCAGCCCTGGTTACCACCTCAGGGACCTGCTCAGGCCTCCTTGCTGAGGGCTGCTGCATACCCTGTTTAGGGTGGGAAATCTCATATCTTTGAGAAAAGTCTGTGTCTCGGGGAGGAGGGTGACCTGGGATGCACATGGGTTCTGTTCATGTGGCAGTCAGAGGTCAACATTCCGTGTCTTCTAACCTCTTTTCTGAAGCAGAGTTTCTCACTGAACCTGGTGATTGGCAAGTAGCTGTACTGAGAAGCCAACGAACCCTTAGGATCCTCTTGTCTCTGACTCCCCAGAATTAAGACTACAGACATATACTGCCATGCCTAGCTTTTTACTTGAGGGCTAGAGATCCAAACTCAAGGCCGAATGTTTCTGTGCTAAGTACTTTACTAATTAAGCCCCTCTGAGTAAAGTCAACAGAGGACTCCTCCACATTTCCCTGGATAACTGAACAGAGATATCAGAACTTTTTGGATTAGCATCCTTGCTTATGTTTGGAGTCTAAACCATTGTTCCTAACACTCCTAGTTTTAGACCCTCATGCCAGCTTCCCTTCCTTCATCCATTTATCAACCGGGCTTTCAACCACTCACAAAGCCCGGTCTTTTCAATAGGAGGCAGAACACAAGCGAATGATCACTCCCTTGACACTTCAACACAGCACACTCATTGCACTCTGGTTGCTTTGTTGACAACTTTGCCATTGTGTCTAGAAATGCTCAGAGGAAAAGGTTTGATTCTCCTTTAGTCAAAGCAAAACAAATCATTGGCAGGAAGCAGAAATCAAGTTCTGCTCTGCCCCTACCTAAGTCAGTCTCTGCTAGCTGGGAAAGGCAAGACACTTACCTTCTGCAACAGTGTGTGTGTGTGTGTGTGTGTGTGTGTGTGTGTGTGTGTGTGTGTG
>LOJH01017550.1:0-22234 GCA_001685095.1 Ellobius talpinus
TTATTAACCAATGAAAGTAACATATAAGACAGATGACCCTCCTCCATCAAAATAAGTCTTCAGTTCTTTTTCTTGAATATTTTTAGCACAATACGGGCTCGAGAGATGAGTTAGTGGGGAAAGGCACTTGCTGCCAAGCCCAGGGTCTGAGTTTAGTTCCAGGGATCCACATGATAGAAGAGTTGTCCCCTGCAAGTTGTCCTCTGACCTCCACCAGGCATGGCATGACATCTACCTTGCCCCTCAATAAATGAATGTAATAAAGTTTTTGTTTTTAAAAAATAGTTTATTTTTATTTTATTTGCATGGTGTTTTGCCTGCGTTTATGCCTGTGTAAGGGTGTCAGATTTTGGAGTTACAGACAGTTGTGAGCTGCCAGATGGGTGCTAGGAATTGAACCTGGGTCAGTGCTCTTCACTGCTGAACCATCTCTCCAGCCCACTAAAGTTTTTATTTTTAAGTATGAGCATGATAAAATTCCTTTAAGGAAAACATTTTTCAGTCAGACACAAGTTTGCCCCTTTCACTGCTATTCAGATAGGGTCATAGAGTTGAGTTGGGTTTAATTGTGCTTTTTCCATGTTTTCAATAGTTTATTTTCATTATCCAAAGCAGTTTTATTCATACAAAATATATTTTATTATTTGGATAAGGGAAATTGATAAGCTTATTGGTTTTCCGTATAAATTTTGTGCATAGGCCTATTAATATTTCTGAACGCCTAACGTTCTGAGAGTCACTCATTAAGTATGCTTCAGTGTTTTATTAGTGTCTTTGTAGGATGTAAATTCTCTGGGGTCAATCCCATATCTGTTTAAATCCTGTCCCAAGCAAAAGCCTTGGCACAGACTGACAAATATTTGTTCAAAAAATAAGTGTGCGAAAGCAATCATATTACAAACGTATTTTTTGATTTGGTTCAAATAAAATTTATTGCATCCTTAGATTTATAGTGCTAAAGAACAGTTGTATTGATAGTAAATTTATACTGCTGTATATTTCCGTTTCCTTCATTTCTCTGGATCTGTTTGGTTTCTCTTCATTCTCTTAGGTTTAGGTTTGGAAATGCTAAGAACTAAACAGCTGGCCCTAGTGAGGCCTTTGTATTTTGCTTATGATTCCTGTATAAAAACAGTTTCGTAGGAGGAGGAGGAGATAGCAGCTACTCCCCGATCTGAACCTTTCTTTCTGATTTTCAGCATAGCAGAACACAAAGAATGGCTTTGTACTTTATTCAGATAGATATGGTTTTAAAATCTTTGATTTAAATTAAGAATTTTGCAAGACAAATAGTGACTGACTCCCCGAAGGTATTTGTTATTTCTAAGAGCTGCTGAAGTCCGGTATAGACTTCCTAACATTAGTTACTGTTACTGTTTTGTGTTTATTAACAGAGTAATTATGCTACTAATAAAAATGTTAACAGTAAAATATGACTGCAGTAGTGTCCAGTTACTTACCTTTGTTATAGCTCATCAGAGTAACATTTCTGAGTGTATCTCTTGATTACCCTCACATCTCCTGTCTGGTTTTGGTAACAGCATGCTTCTACTGCTCTTTAGTAAAGTGCCCTGACCTTACCTTTGTCTTGACTGGCTTCTGTTTTCAGAGATTGTAAACCAGTTGAATGCTCTGAGCAGCTTAGATGAAGATCCAGATGACTGCATAAAGCAAGCACATATGCCTTCAGCTAGATCAGCCAGTTCCTCTGAAGGTCTAAAGCTTTACTCCTCCTGCTTCTGTTGCCTGTTTCCTGTGACTCGCTTTGCTCTATCTGCTGAGCTGTCAGCTTTGTCCTTGTCTAATTTCTTGAATGTTTTCTGTGGTAATTTGTAGTTCACCACCAGACAACAAGATAACAGACCTCATCATTAACAAGTTAGTTAGCAACATCTTGATAGGAGTTATTCTAATCACCTGAGTATTCTTAATCACATAGTGTGTTTCTTTATTGAACATACTATTTATTATACATACACTTAGTGTTTGCGTCTCTGTTTACAAGTCTGTTCAGCACTCAGAAATCAAATTTGGCTGACATAGGACGTTTCTTTACTGTAGTTCATTTTCTGACGTAATTCCCACATTAAATATGTACCTTCTGGTTTATTTTCAAATGTTGGTGTACTACAAAATACTTGAATGGCATGCTGCCACTTATAAAATACTGTCTTATTATTTGCAGGTATTATTAATGTGAATTTTAATATTACCAAAACTTATGATTTATTATATCTGTGATGAATTTCACACATGCATTTATTTTCAGAACTTATCAACACACTTAACTTTTTGGATGATGCACAAAAGGACTTGGCCACTGTGAATACAAATCCATTTGATGAACCTGATGTAACAGAATTAAATCCATTTGGAGATCCTGACTCAGAAGGTAACATGTTCGTTTATAAAAAATAAATCCAAAGGTTTTTCCACCTAAATAATTTTTCTCTTCTTAAAAATGTATTTATGTATGTATGTATTCTTTTCTCATATAGTACATCTGGACAGCATTTCTCCCTCCCCCTCTCCTTCCTATCCCTCACCCCACCTCCTTTCTACCCCAGATCCACTCCTCTATTTCCCGTCAGAAAAGAGCGGGACCCCCAGAGACCTCAGCCGAACATGGCATAACAAGTTACAATGAGACTAGGCTCATACCCTCATACCAAGGCTAGACAGGGCAACCCGAAAAGAGGAAAAGGGTCTCACAAGCAAATCATTTTTCTTACCAAGTCATCTTAAACTCTTAATGCTTGAATAAGGGCTGTTGAAGAAGTGAGACTGCTGTTTAATTAAACTCCTTGCTCAGAATAAACGCAAGGTTGATTGACCACTATCTACATCTTTGTGACTGCTCTCATGAAGTCGTCTCTTGCTTTCAATCACTCTGGGACCAGCTGGATGGAAACAGTGTTTCAGCTTCAGGAACCGCTCTTCCCGCTCCTTCAGGGCAGTGTCATTTTGTGCTCTTTGTCTTCCAGGCCTTTCTCACTTCACTCCCAATTAGTCCGTTTAAATTAGTGAAGTTTAATTTTGTTTGTGAGCTATAGATTATGAACATATTTAAAACATTAATAACTTATGTTAAATTTATAGTACGTCTCAGGCAATCAGTTCAAGCACCGTTTTCTATGGATTAGCTCTCTAAGGCTTGAAGGAGTGGGGTGACATGACCTTGACCTCTGTCGCTCTCCATCTTGTTTTTATTTTTGATCTTATTTTGTTTATTTTTTTCTGAAATGGGCTCTTGAAGCTAGAACTTAGAGTTTAGGCTAGAGTGACAGTCCCAGGCATCTCCCTATCTACAGTCCCCAGCCCCTGCACACATCAGCAGTTCTGTATTAAGGCTGCCATGTAGACGCTAGGGATCCAGACCCAGGCCCTCATGCTTACACAGCAAGCACTCACGACTGAGCCTTCAAGTTACTTCTCAGAATTTCAATAACGGACTTTTTGTTTCTACTTAATTATGTTGTTAGAATTGTCTGGCATAATTTAAATTACTTTTAATATACTATATTCTTTGGCTTGCTCTACTCTAGAAACCCCCTGTTTTTATCACCAAAACTGTGTTCAAATTTGTTTTCAAATTAAAATTTGAGTGTTTTAAAAGTGAACTTAGTATAACACATTTGTGTGTTTACCGTCATAATTTAATTCTCCTTCTCACGCCTTTTCTCTTCAGAACTGAGGGCTGGACCCAGGACTTTGTGCTTGCTAGGCAAGCTCTGTACCACTAAGCTAAATCCCCCGCCCCACCAAGCATGCTTTTAATACAGTACTTCAACTTTGGTTTCTTTATGGTGTTCTTGTTCATTAGATTCAAGTTTATTGGCTCTGAAAAGTTGAGGTTAGAACTGAATATAGCATAGCTCGGTGGTAGAATGCACACGGCCCTGTCTTCACCCCCACCTGCTCTCTCCAGTAGCAATGTATGAGTATATGTTGTTTACAGTCCAGAGTAAATGTATTGATACCTAGATGGTATATTCTGGGATAGCTACCAAGTATCATTTTTTTAAAAAAAAATCCATTTTTACGTTCTATTAAAAATCAAATTTACTCTGCTTTAATTTGCAATGGCAAGCTCTTATAGTGAGATAAACAGTAATCCTGCACTCCCAAGTAGTTTAAAACTTTTGAAGTTTATGTGCTATCACACTAGTATTAGACCCTTTGCACGCTGTCATGAGGAAGGCTGGAGAGAGAACACAGGTTAAGAGCATGTACTGCTCTTGCAGAGGACCCTTCTTCACTTCATAGCACCCATCTCAGGAGGCTCACAATCACATGTAACTCTGGCCTTATTGTGCACAAATCCACATGCAGACATATATGCATGCATAATTTAAAACAAAATCAGTCTTTTAAGGCTGTCATGAGCGATTAGCAATCTAAAGAGGCAGGGTTCAAGAGTTATCATCCTAAAGAAGTAAGCAGAAATCCTACAATTTACATTTTTTTTGAGCTTCAGGGTTCCTTAGTTCTTCAACAATATATTCTTGTTTCATTATTGCTTTTGTACTCTCTCAGCCTCATGGTTCATTCAAGGCGCCTATTTTTGACAACATTAAAAATAGAGGTGATCATATGCTGTTAATTTAACCTGTCTTTTGTGTTGTTTTATAGAGCCAGTCACTGAAACAGCATCAGCTAAAAAAAAAAACAAAGAATCTTCTTATAATAACAGCTGTAATCCCTTTAAAGGTGCACAGACTCCACAGCATTTGAACCCATTTGATGAGCCCGAACCCTGTGGAATTATCAAGGACTCTCCACCACAGCCCACAAAAAGAAAAACCCTGAGACCCGTGGACATGAGCAAGTACCTCTATGCTGAGAGCTCGAAAAGTGAGGACGAGCTGGATGAGTAAGCACGCCTGTCTCCTTTGCTCTGGTCGCAGTTCAGCTGTCTAGTAGTGTAAGGAAGCCCTTCTGAAGTCTAACCAAGTGGTCAGCAATGTTTATATGCATTGCATAACTCGCCCTGCTTCCAGAAATGCTTTTGAGAATCCTTTTTCAGTAAGATCCTGTCTCTGTTTTATAGGGATTTGGGGGGCAGGGGAGGGTGGATTTCATACATGAGTACACTGTGTTTACATCACTTCTACCCTTCATTCCTCTCTCAAGTTTATGTACTCTTCCTTTATAATTACACACACACACAAGATCAACAACAAACCAAAAGAAGAACCCTACTGAGGCTGATTCATGCCAACTGCATACACATGAGTTTATGGCTGATCACTTAGGCTTGGGCAACCTCTTGGGGCTTGTCTCAGTGGGAAGTTAAACTTGCCTCCTTCCTTCCCTCCGAGTTGCCACTGACGGGGTGGGTCCTTGTGAACCTTTCCTCCATCCATGTTGAATGTCTACTGGCTGGTCTTGTGCAGGCGACAGTGCTGTTGCAAGTTTGTGGGACCAGCACCCCTGCCATGTCCAGGGGGCAGTCTCTTGCAACTGGTCATTAGAAGTTTCTTACTTTATATCTGTCTTCCCTAAAGCAACAAATACAGGAGACTGGTGATGGAATCTGGTTGGAATTCCAATTGTGTTTTCTCATAGAAACTCTATTATAAATGATGTTTAGATATTTTTAATTGAAATTTGTAGGCATTTACTTCAGTTCTCTTACAGTTCTATTGGGGAACCATGGAGTTAGTTATATATGATAGACGAGAAGACACTTGACAGCACACTGCCAACATGTCTCAGTAAGAGACCACCATGAGCCCTGTGTAATCAGAGCTGCTGTTTTACTCAGCTCTGGGTGGAGATAAGAGGGAGCTGTTCACATCACACCCTGGAGTTGCATATGACAATGCTGAGGACCCTGAGTACATTTAAAGAGCAACAACCAAACTTTTACTTTTGCCATGAAGCAATAGCACAGACTGGATTTAACATCCCATCTTAAGCAACTAAAAATGGAATAAAATATTTAAAATAGTGCTTTTGAGACATTGAACAAAAACTGCAGGGGATAATAATCTACAAGAGAACAGAAAAAAGCGGGTCCCACAGGTGTCCTTCAAGCTCATATTTGGAAATGTTTACAGTCTTTGGGGGGTTAGAAAAATTCACACTGTTCCAAAAAATCTCCCTAAGTTGGGGACACATAATTTGGATTTACAGAGATATCACCATCATTAATAAACCAATGTGGTAAAATCTGCAAATTGAGCACCAGAGAAGAGAATCTCAGAGCTCTGTAAAGGGTTCTTCTTCATCCTTAACTGAGTATTGATTGGAGCATATGTGTGAGTAAATTGTCCATGAACAGTTAGTTATGGGAGATTTTTTAGGATGGAGCATAGTCTGTTTCTCTACTGAGCAGACAGGTTGATTTCCTAAAACATAGGACATGAGGTATAATGCTTAGGCGTGCCTCATGGGTGGCCAAGTTAGCCGACACCAAAGATCTCTCTGCTGTCCCCAAAAGCCTAATGGCAGGGGCTGAAGAACCTGACTAACTTTAAATAAGTTAAATAAACTGTGTTTCACAGAAGCCTAAAAATATTTAAGGTAATAAGCAAAATACCCAAAATACAAATTTCATACTGTCTGACAAGCAAATTTATCAGGCACGTAAAGAAACAGGAAGACCTGACTGTAATAGTAAGAAAACGGAGTCACTGGATATGGATACAGAGATAGAATAGAAGATGGAACTAATTAATAAGTACAGTAAAGTATCATAAATATGTTCTAGAAGTTTGAGAAGGAACACATGAACACGAGTGATGGAGGAAGTGCACATTTAACTTACAGAGATGAAATTTATAAGGTGTCTAAAGTGTGTGTGTGTGTGTGAGAGAGAGAGAGAGAGAGAGAGGGTTTGGATGTCATGTTAAATGCTATACAGAAGGAAACATTGGCAAACTTAAAAACAGCCATGGAAACCATTCTGAGTGTAACACAGAGGAAAGAAAATGAATAGAGGACCAGAGACCTGACAACTTCAGGTAGCCTAACATGGAATTCTAGGAAGAGGAAAGAGAGGATGAAAGGAACATAGAGGAAACACACATGTATGTACACACATGTACACATACATGCACACACATGTACACACATCGACACATGTACACACATTGACACATGTGTACACACATATACACCTCATTACAGGTCCTAGAAACCTGGTGCAAAAAATATCAAGAAAGGCTGGTGGTGCACGTCTTTAATCCCAGTACTTGGGAGGCAGAGGCAGGTGAATATCTGAAATCAAGGCCAGCCTAGTCTACAGAGTGAGTTCCAGGACAATTAGGGCTAAATTAAGAGATTCTTTCAACACAGAGAAACCCTGTCTTGAAGAAGAAAAAAAAAGGAAGAAAGGAAAACAGTTCAAACCAGAAGACAGTGAGGTGAATTTTTTTTAAATACTGGAAAAAATAATGATAGTAATTTTAAAAAGCCCAGGAGCCTGTCAACACAGATTTCTATTTCCATCCAGAAGCTGAAGGATCTGTTATCTTCATATTGGCTCTGTTGCTCTGAAAGTTGTTTTTTGAGAAAGACCCCAGACAAGAATAAAGTGTCATCAATTAGAAAATTGAGTGAATATAAAGAATGGAAGGCATAGAAAATGTAAAATACATTAATGTGTGTGTATATATATATGATATATATATAAATTATATATATATAATATGCCTTATTTTTATTCTTTTCAAAAGAAAATTGTTTGGATCATAAATAATATGTTCTTGGTTTTATAACACATTATGAGTAACATGTATGGCAGAAAGGCTGGGCAGGAACACTTGGACAGTTTCATTGTAAGCTTCCCAGACAGTGGGACTTGAAAGTAAATCTCATTTTTTTTTCAAAGATAGCATAACTGTGTGTGTAGAGAATCACAAGGAGTCTCCACAGAGGTACTAAAATTTAAAAGTAAATCAACATGGTTACAGGATAGTACATAAATATACAAATTCAGTTATACTTATTTATAATGGCACCAGAAATGGACATTTTAAAATACCATTTAGAGAGAATAAGAATATAGCTCAGTGGAGACACCTGTGCAAGGGCCTGGGTGTGAGCTCCCCATCAAAAAGAAAATAATGATTATAGAAGTATCTAAAGCAGAACAAACAAACAAAAAAGTCATAAATTAGAACAAAGATGATCAATATCTATACACTGAGAACCAAGTACTTTTGAGAAAGTAAAAAAGTGAATCCAAGGAGAGAAATTGCATGACTGTGGTTCAGATAGTTAGGTTCTTCCCACAAGATCTAAAGATTCTGTATTAGAGTTCAAGAGAGAGGGAGGAAAGAAAGGGAGGCACAGACGTGGGGGAAGAGAGATAGACAGAGGGAGGAGGTGAGGAGAGAGACTGGTGGGAGGAAATAATTAGGGAGCTGACTCTTGATTATGGAAGCTGAGAAGTCCACCATCAGCCATCTGTAGGCTGGAGGCTTGGGATTGCCTGTAACATGGCTGGTCCACATCCAAAGGCTCAGGGAACCTGTGTGGTCACCAGTGCAAGTTCTAGAATTCAGAGACCAGAAGGTGCTGATGCTCAGATCAGGGATGCAGGAACATCAAAGAAAAAGACTGGCCTGGCTTCCTTTTTCTGTGGGCCCTTATTGAGGGTAGATCTCCATCCACTCGGACTTGCATGCCATCTTCTCTGGAAACAGTCACAGAGATACCGCACGCAGCGCTCTGCCAGTTCTCCAGCCAAGGCAACCTGAAGTTACTCAGCAAAGTACTGCCTCAGTCAGAATTCCACTGTGCTTCTTCATAATGCTTGATAAGATTTCACGCAGATACCCAGATACAGAGGGGACTCAGAATAGGAATTTTGACAAAGTAGAATTTGAGAATATACTGTTTTGTTTTAATTTTATCTTACTTGCCCAAACACTGTGGATTTGCCTTAAGGATAAACTATTAAGGAGATTGAAGGGAATCTGTAAATAAATCTATGGATGTACTACAGATGATATTTGGAAAATTTAGCAATGACCATCATTTAGAAAATAATCTTTTCAAGAAATAGTGCACCAATAATTATATGGCCACATGTCCATCTCTTAACAAAAATAACTGTAAATTGTACTTCCTACCATATACGAACTTTAATTAAAATGTAACATAAACATAAAAGGAAGAACTAAAACATTGAAAGTTTCATTAGAAAGCTAGAAGATAATTTTAGTGACCCTGGGGCTAGGCAAAGATTTCTTTTAAATAAAATAGAAAAAAGAAAGAAATAGAGAGGGAGGGAGGAAGGAAGGGAGGGAGGAAGGAGGGAAGGAAGGCTAATTTGGGTTTCATCAAAATTAAATTAAAAAAAAGACATTCCAAAAATAAAAAGGCAAGCAACAATATGACATAAATATTTACAGCAAACTGAATCAGAAAAGGGGTACAATTTGAGCCCTTCACACTAAAAAAGGTAGCTAGTGGAACTGGAAAGTAAGTCAGTTTCATTGGTCTTCAAGGACATGCATTAGAAGCACAGCACAATACCAGTGCACACCCACACCTGCTACACTTTAGAAGACTGGCTGTAGTAAGGAGGGCGCTGGTTAGTTCCTGGCTGTTTAGCCCCAAAATAACAACACAGATACTGTATTAATTAAATCATTGCTTGGCCCATTAGCTCTAGCTTCTTATTGGCTAACTCTTACATCTCAATTTAACCCATTTCTACTTTTATATTTACCCATTTCTAGTAATCTGTGTATTGCCACGTGGCTGTGGCTTATCAGGTAATGTTCTGTCTGGCTCTAGAGGGGCTACATGGCTTCTCTCTTACTCCACCTTTTTTCTCCCAGCATTCTGTTTAGTTTTCCCCACCTACCTAAGTTCTGCCCTGCTATAAGTCCAAAGCAGTTCTTTATTAATCAATGGTAATCATAGCATACAGAGGGAAATCACACATCAACTGGCTGTATATTTTCAAGGCTGTGGAGTCTCTGACTTTTACATCATCTTAGACTTCACTGATCTCTAAAAGCATTAACCACCTGCTTATCTTTCAGCTCCACCATTCCATTTTTAGGTATTCACCTAGGAGAAATGAATGGAAATGTTTACAGAAAGAAGAACATTTCAATAGTTTTAAGCATTCTAATAACAAAAGGGGGGATTCAATATGCCCATCAGTCAGCAAATATGTAAGCCATAGTGTCTGTAATGGAATTCTACCTAGGAATAAAGAGTCAGAAGTTATTGATATGTTACCACATGGCTGACTTAAGATACCATCATCCTGAGTGAAAGAAGCCAACCACAGAATGTCTCATTATAGAATACCATTCTTTGCAAATCCCAGGAGGTTCAAACTACTATGAGAGGGAGGGACTAAGGAATGTTTGGGTCAGAGCTGGAAGGCAGGAGAGACGAAGAGGGGTCGTCTGGCGAGGAGAGGATGAGAATGGAATACTGCTTTCTGACCGTGGTCATCAGTTTTCACACTTGCATGAGAACTTTGCTTACTTGTTCTCAAGTTTGGATCATTCACTGTGTATTATTGGTACTGAAATTTATTTTAATAGGAACAGGGTTTTATAATTCTGTTATAAGAAATATGGCACATGAGTCATTCCTTGCCTGGAGTGCTTGGGCTTAGGGGTTCTTTGAAGTAAATAATTGGTAGGGGACAGAGGAGATCTTTAAAATATTTAATCACGAATAATATAAACAGTAATGATGTGCTTACTTGAAGTAGATGTCTGCTTTACTTGGAAAAATAAATATTAGTCATTAACATTTAAATATAGGGAAAAAACTATTATTCCAGGTACACACACAGGTTCAAATGTACATACATGTACACACAGGTATATACACACATGCACACATTGACAAATACACATGTTCATAAACACACAGGTATACACATGTATATATACACACAGGTATGCACATTTACATACACACATAGGCACACACATACACATGGAGAGCTGAGAAAGAGATTCTTACATGAGCTTTATGGCCCTGTGGCTACATTTTGAGAACACTCACATCCTCAAGTCTTTACAATTACAACATAAAAACCATCTTATTCCAAATCCAGATCAAAAAATTGGCTCAAGTTTTTATGCTTGTTTTCTTTGAACAGCTAATGTGTGATCGAAATGAAGTTTCTCATGGGTGGTGTAGGTGCTGAGTAATAGCCACACACCTAGAGTACTTGAGTGTAAATGCAAACATTTAAGTATTCAGTCATTCCCAGATGCATGGCTATTACATAACACACACATACACACCCTGCTGTCTCCTATTAACAAATTAAGGAGACAGCAGTGTTTACTTAAACTTTTTAAATGCCTTTGTAAAAGCTAAAGTCAGAATACTAGGTGTTTCCTTTTAACCAAAGCCAGCCTTTTAAAAGTGTTCTAAATTGCTCAATTGCCTGGGGTTATTGTAAGAATCCATGAAAAAGCCCCTTTTAAAAGCATGCACACAAGTTCTAAAGATTACATTTCCACTAGAATACAGCTCCCAGAAGAACTTAGGTGCCATTTAATTCTTGGCATTTCTCATCTTTTCTCTCCAGAAGTTTGTAAGTATGATACAATGACATAGATCTTCCATACTATGTTCTAACTTCAGTAATAAACTTGTGACCTTTTACCAAGTCAAAGCTCTGTGACTCATCTTCCATTACCACGTTCTTCTTGTGTCTTGTGACCTAAAATTGTATTGTCCTGGTAAACAGTACCAAGTCCTTTGGTATGTAAAACGATCTGCAGAGGCCCAGCATATATCCGTCAGCGCCAGAGAAGGCGTGTACTTTCACTGCTCTTTAGTGTGTGTCCTTACACTAAGGAACTGCCCATTTCTCAAGTGTCTGTGTGTTTGACCGGTTGTTAATTGTTCAGTTTCTCTGACAGAGTGGAAGCTGATAAGGCTTAGTGCATCTGTGATCCTTATGCAGTCATTTCTGGTATGATGTGTGTCATTTTTTTAAAGGAAGTCCCTCACTGAATTTATTCAGCTACATGTCTACTTTAATTAATTGTAATTTTTTTCCTAGTGAAACATTTGCAAAAGAAGAAGACTACAGATTTATTATACTCATACTTTGTATTTTCATTATATTTTAGTTAATCCTTCTTAGAGCTAACCAACACTGGTCATCTTTCTATAATTGCAAACAATAAGTAATAATAAATAATTCCATTTAAATTTATGTTTATATTTTACTACTTATTTAATATTTTTTCAGTGGATGGTAAGTTAGTGATATAACTAACCTATTTTTCAAGTGCATAGTACAAAGGTAAAAATTCTTTTTTGTTCACTGATACAGAGAATGCCAAAATAGACAAACTCTTCTGCCACCCTACGCTCACGCTCAATAACAAGTTTAATAAACTTTTTTAATAGAACATACATGATCTTTGGAGCACTACAAAAAGAGCAAATTTGTGAACAAGGGGCATAAGGAGAATTTTACACTGAAAGTACAAAAAGTATTTTCAGTAAAATCATAGAAGGAAATTCCCTAAATCTAGGAAAAGAGATGCCACTGCAAATAGAACACCAGTGAACAGCACCATAAAAGAAACTACCTGCATCCTAAACATGAGATACTAAAAACCTGAGAGAGAAGTGAAAGAAAGGGGAGAGGGTCTGATGGCATGTAAAGGCAGACCCTCAGAGTAGCAGCTGACTTTCTTTTTTCCAGGTTTTAAAAATTAAAGGTTGCAGGCCTCAAGGCCTCCCAGCCCTACCTCATACGCCCACTGCCCCACGCAGCCTAGATGATGAAGCTAGAGTAGTTATCCTTCCCCCACCTTGAGCAGTCACCGCTTCTCCCCTCCTGCCTACCATGACCAATCTGGAAGCAAGAGGATGTACAGTTCCTCCACACCTGGGGCAGTCACACAGCTTCCGCCTGTACCCCCTTCCACCTGCACCCCCAGCTCTTGAAGTTAGAGGCCACCCCAGCACAGTCTTCCACAACTGCTCATGAGGTGAGAGGATATATAGAACTGCCACCATGGTACACTGATGAGGCAGACTGTGCCCTGGTGCCTTCCCAAGTAAGAGCACCTTCAGTTACCTCATCAAATCAATCTGCATCCTCTTATATTCAAAACATGAAATATCCCAGAATACTGAAAGTGGGTTTAAAGAAAAGGGGAAGTGGGGATGGAACGTGACACATAAAGGCAGACCCATCAGAATAACAGCCAGTTTTTCTCCTTTTTTCAGCTTTTAAAACGTGTGCATTCCAATTATTAAAATCATTTTAGCAAAACATGACACTGTAACTGAACTGCATTTTACCAGCTGTAGGAACCTTGGGTTGTCCTGAGCGTTAATGTAGATTTCAGCACATCCCACCAGCATTTCCATTCAGCATGCCTTCTTTCCCTTCCCTGGCCACCAGACTGGCAGGTGGGAGATAAAGGCCTGGCTTCCATTGGCAGCAGTTCTGATGCTTGATGTGGAAGGGGCAGCACAGTCCTTGAAGCTGGTCCAACCTCTGTATCCTACAGAGTTGGGCTGATTTGAATGTAAATGGCTCCTGTAGGCTTATTTTTGAATGTGTGGTTCCTGGTTGGTGGAACTGTTTGGGAAGGATTGGGAGGTGTGGCTTTGTTGGAGAAGTGTGTCACTGGTGGTGAACTTTGAGGTTTCAAAAGCCCATGCCAGGCCCAGTCTCCTCTGTCTGTCTGTCTGTCTGTCTGTCTGTCTCTCTCTCTCTCTCTCTCTCTGTCTCTCTCTCTCCCTTCCCCTCAGACTTAGGGATAAAATATAAGCTCTCATCCCCTTCTCTACCACCATGCATCTCTGCCTGCTGCTCTCCTCCCTGCCATGATGGTCATGGACTCAGCCTTTGAAACTGTAAGCAAGCCCTCCAATTAAATTATTTCTTTTATAAGTTGTTTTGGTCATGGAGTCTCTTCATGGCAATAGAAAAGTAACTAAGACAAAAGTAAATACCTATAAGAAGTAATGTGAGAAGACAATGCTTGTGAAATATACAGTGGATATTGGTGGTGCTTGCGTTGTTAAGACTCGCCAGCTTGCTTCAGTCATTTCTTTTGAAGGTAGAGGATTTTTCTCTTGCATTTCTGTCTTCTTCAGTTTCAACTTATCACATGTCTCAATTTCGACCATATAGGTTGTCAGACCTGGTTTTGGAAGGAGTGGAGCAAAGGGCATGAATGAGAAGAGTTGGATCTGCTCAATAACCCTGTGACACTGTGGAATGTTAACAGCTGAGTCTTTAATAGAAGCACTAAAGTCCAAAAGACATGGAAGGGTGCATTTCAAGTTCTTAGAGTCACACCTGTCAATCCATACTTGTGTATAGCACTCTATCCTACTTGAAAGAGAAGGAAAACTTTCTATGACAAAAGTAGGCTAAAGCAACTTATGACTCCTCAACCAGCTCTGCAAGAGAGCACTGGAAGGAATAAGCTAGAATCCAACAGTAGGAGAAAGAACACAGAATGCACAAACTCATAGAGACCAAACAATATTCTTTGGTCATTAAAAAGAAAGTTTAGAGTGCTCCTAGAATTGCATGAAAATGAAAACAGAACATATAAGATCTATGGGATACCATAAAACCTTGCCCCAAGAGGGAATGGTAGAGCCCAGGAAGTGCCTACATTTAAAATCATATCATAAACAAGCAATGTAATGAAGCCCATTACAGCATTCCAAAAAGGAGAACCAGCCAAACTAAAACTAGTGAACAACAACAAAAATTATGATCAATGAAAAAGTAAGAATATTTCATGAAAGGAACAATTGATTCTTTGAAAAAATATACAATATTGACAAACCTTCAGCCAAAGTACCCGTAAGAGAGAAAAGACCTGTAATAATAAAACCAGAGATGAAAAGGAGAAATACCAACAGCTATCAGTGTGATACAAAAAGTCATAAGGACATACCTAAAAAATATATTCCACCAAATTGGGAAATCAAAGAGAAATACATTGGTCTCTAAATGTGTGCCAAAGTTAAACCAAGAAGAAAAAATTTAAAAATGTATCTATAACAAGGAAGGAAAGTGAAGCAATAGTTTTAAAAAAATGACAAATTTCCTGACCAAAAACAAAACAATATATTCAAACCCAGACAAATTTGCCTCAGAATTCTACCAGACCATTAAAGAAACTAAATGTTTCACAGATTATTCATAGAGTAGAAAAAGAAGGAACACTACCAAATCCTTTTTATGAAGCTAGTGTTGCATCGATAGCTAATTAGATAAAGACAACAACAAAAATAAAATTGCAGACTAATGCCTCTGATGAACATAGATCCAGAATTCTCCATAATCTACATGCACAGCCTTACATCAGTTCTTACACGTGTTACTGTGATGTTCACATGCATACATACATGAAATGGATATAGTAAAAAGTATCTGCAAACTGATTTCAAGAACACTTTAAAAAGATCCTTCATTCCAGACAAGTTGGCTTCATTCTAGAGATACTGGGATAATTCAACAAAGCCATTGTAGTAAGAACAGCATGGTGCTGGCACAAAAACACAGATCAAGAAAACAGAAACAGGGTCATGCAACTATAGACACCTTTTTTTGTCCTTTTATGGACAAAAAATAAAACTCGAGAAAAGAATGTCATGGGCAAATGGTGCTGGAAACAGTGGCTATCCGCATGTAGAGTGAAGCCTGCACAAATCCCAACTCCTGTGTCACAGGAAATAAGGCTAACAGTTGAAAAATGGGACCTCGTGAAACTTAAAGGTTTCTATATAGCAAAGAGAAGAGAATCTACAGAAGTCAGAAAACTTCTGCAAGCTTTCATCTTGAAAGACTTAATATCTAGAATATAAAGAATGACTAAGAAGACAGCACAGTCAGTGAGCTAGAGAACTGAACGCACTGGCCTCCAAGGAGAAATACCAATGGCTAATGTGCTTAAGGATGTCCAACATAGTTAGCCATTGAGGAAGTGAAAATTAGAATTGACTGGGGATTTCCTTTGCCCCCTTCAGATGGCTGTTATTAAAGAATCAGATGACAGATGCTGGCGAGGATGTGGGAAAAGAAGGGTGTGTATTCTCTGTTATGGGATCATAGTGCAGCCACTATAACTCTCAATATGAGACTACAGCATAAAAATAAAATAATAAAAAACAGCATTTCTATTCTGATTCATTTTGGGAGAATCCCAAAAATAGATGCACTCCCCATCTTTAAAGATGATTTTCCTGAGTTCCTACATAGAGTAGTTTAAACTGCACATGATCTTTTTTTTTTTAGGAATTCTCTTTTTCTAGCATAATATTTTTATTGATTTTTGGGGGGGAATTTCACACAATGCACCCCAATCACATTTACTTCCCATTCTTCCCAGGTCCATCCTCAAACCCTTGTGCCCTCCCTGCAAAAAGAAAAAAAATACCCCAACTCCAATTTACTCATTTACCAACTCCCATATATACTCCTTAGAGCATTGGTGGCCAACCCCTTAAAGAAAACTGAGTCCTTCCCCACCCCCACCCGAAGCCATTAGCTGTGAAGAGCTACCCTTCAGCATCACTATCACAATTTTAAAGAACTCTTTAATGGCTTCCTGTCTGAACTATTTGGTAGTGGTGGAGGGAGAGGCGGCCACAGAAGCCTTCAATGTCTCTCATTCTCAATTATGAGTCTATAGTCGGTACCACTGCAGAAGAAGCATTCCTGTAACAGCAGCACATGGTTTCTGGAGGCAGCACAAACCGTGGATGTAAACAAGGCTTTCAACTGCAGCATAGATCACAGACATCAACATGGCTTTTGGTGGCATCACCATCTACAGACACCAATATAGCCCTCAACAGCAGCATGGACTGTGGACATCAACATGGACTATAGGCCTCAACATGTAGCCCAGGCCACAGACATCCACAAATCCTCTGGTGGTAACATGGACCATGATCATCAACATGGTCTCAGGTGGCAGCAAAGATTACAGACATCAACATGGCCTCTATCAGGAGCATGGGTCCCTTAACAACATGGACCACAGGCCTGCATCAACATGGCCTGAAGAGGCAGCATGGACCATAGACACTAGCATGGCCCCTGGATACACAATGGACCATGAACACCAGCTTGGCCTCTGGCAGCAGCACAGACCATGGAGGTCTTTCAAGGGTGCTTCATCTCAGATGTCTTTTTGTTGGTCAGAGCCAGGGTGATCATGTGGCTGGACAGTGCATTCAGGGCCAGATCCTGCATGGGCTCCAGGCAGCTACACTCCACCCCTGCTGGCACCACTCAGCGTTGTCCACAGCCACTCTCTCTACTGCACACACTGCTCTGCTCAGCCCTCTTTCCTACCTCTCCAGTGCACTTTCATCCATCAAAGTAGCATTGCAGACTGCTGTGCGTCACACAGTATATATGTTTTTTGCCCATCTTTGCATGCAAATACTTATTACAATGAGTCATTGGTCTGGTTCAAGGTTTCTGGTTTCTGAAACAGACTGCCGCTGAGACCCATCTCCCATATCCTCTTGTTTTTCAGAGTCAGGGTGACCTTGCAACAGGGCAGAGTCTGGAGGCAGGTTCTGCAAGGGCCCCAGGCTGCTGTACTGCTAGCTCCCAGCCTTCAGAGCTGGCCACCCCACTATCAGACATGTCCATCATGCCTCCAGCAGCAGCGCCTCCAGGCAGGCTGAGTACAGGCCCCGCTCAACAATGATGTGCTCCCCCTCCTCTGCAGTCGCTGACGTGCTCCCCCTCCTCTGCAGTCCCCATCATTTTCTCAGATTTCACGAGACCACTTTCTAAAAGCATCTTCCCATGAGACCTGCCGCCCTTAAGTTGTTCTGGTGATACTGCATCTCCCCTCATAGCCCCTGTGGGTCTCTCAGGCTCTGAGATCCTTATAGTGCTGGTGACTGCCGCCATCTTGAATCGAGTCCTTGCCTGGGTTTGCTTGTTTTTTTAAATCTTTTCTAAATCTGGATTGAAATGGCCCAGAAGGTAAAAGTCATTATTTCAAACTTTTTAGGTTTCACTGATTTGGGTTTATTTGGGAATGCAGTTTTCAGAACTTTTTTTTTATTACTTTAGGTGGAAATAAACTTTTCAAGAGAAATTTAATGATAATTTTTCTATCATTTAGATCCAATCCTTTTTATGAGCCCAAGCCAACTTCTCCAAACAATTTGGTCACTGCAGTTCCAGAAGGGGAGGCTGAAAGGAGAGTGAAAAGAAAGGCCCCGGCCCCGCCAACTCTCCCAGCCAAGCCCGGAGTCAACGAAAGCCCGGTTGTTCCTACAGGGAGGGAGCGCTCCACTTCTCCCAAGGTAACATCTGCTGATGTTTACTCCTTCACACAGTTTGCTTCTAAGTAATGAAAGCTATTGCTACATGATTTTTAAAGGTCATTTTGGTGATTTAAAAGTAAACTTTGGGTCTGGGAAGATGCTCATTTAGTAGTGCTGGTGTACAAGCAGGAGAACTTGAGTTTGTACACAAGCTGGTATGTCATATTTGTGATCTTGTCGCCAGGGAGGTGGAGACAAAGTGTACCCTTGGACTTTGCTGGGCAGACAACCTAGCCTAATGAGTGAAACTCTGTCTTAAAGACAACAGCAACAATGCAAAACAAAATAACAAGATTAGCCTAGCATGGTGGCACACCTTTAATCCCAGTACTTTGGAGGCAGAGGCAAGTGAATCTCTGAGTTCATAGGCAGTCAGGGGTATATAGTAAGACCCTCTCTCATACATAAAAAGAATAAAAAAGTGTACGGCACTAGAAGACTACATTCAAGGTTGTTCTCTGACTTTCATATATGTGAATACACGTGTGTACACACTCCTGTACACACATCACCCCACATGAACAAGCTCACACATGTACACATAAACAGTAAATTAGTGAATAAATGTAAAATTCAGGTAAATTTATTGTACTTCACTGAGTTATGTGTCTGTAAGCTGATGGTTTTGCATTATGCATTGTATACCATTTTGCTTGTTTGTTTGTCTAATGAGCTTGTGACTGAGCCTATGGTACTTCACATACTCATCCACTGAGCTAGTCTGTAAGTAGAATTGGGTCTTTGAAGGAGACTTGAAAGCAGCCTCGCACTAGTAGCCTATACTAATCTAAAGGAAGGAGAAGAAACCACCCATGGCAAATGTACTATGAATAGGGTTTCATTGCAGTAAGTGCTTTGTTGAAGAATTTCAACATTGTTCCTTTTACTTATGCTAGAATTTACTGTATCTCTTGAGGAAATTTTATGTACATTAACTACATGGAAATGTAAAACATTGTTGGAGCAATATATAAAACAGTTTGGTTAGAAATAATATGGTATCCTTCATGTGTAAGGGTGAAAGTTAGTTTGGGCAAATTTTTCCAGGTTAACTTTTGTTATTACATATTAACATATAACCATGGGTATATGTATTGTTATTGTATTAATTAACTGTCATATATTGTTATGCAAAAAACAATATAGATATGATTTTAGAGATAAAATGCAAGGTGCCAGTAGAGACAAGAGTAGAACTTGGCATTTTCACTAGCTAGGTGTGTGGGACCATGATCATTTAAGGCTTCTGGCCATGAAACTGACTTGAATTCCTTTTTCAGCACCTCTCTCATGGGGTGTGTGTCTGCCACCTGTTCTTTAGCCTTGATTTGCCTTGGACATGTCCACAGGGTAAATAATGTTCCACCCCCGACACACAAAGACTAGAACATAGAATATATATGTTGAAATTGTGTGGAGGTGCATGAATGTAATTTTGTCCTTAGAAGGCAGCGAGTTTGAAGCCAGTCTGAGCTGCATGAGATCTTTTCAACATAAGTAAGATAAAACAAAGGTACTGAAGCTGAAAGATCTGTTAATTTTCAGACCATAAGCTGTACTAGTGAGAGAATTGAGAGATCACCTGAAAACCTCACTGGCACATAGAATTATCAATTTCAACACATCTTTGGACATGCATACTGTGTGGCTCAGAAAGGGCAGGACAGGAGACGCCTATGGCACAAAGCTTCCAGACTTCCTGTTAGAGCACTGCATGTGTAAACTTGCCCTCTGCGTCACAGTGTGTGACTGCCTCCTGTAGTCTTACACTCCAGGCGCCGGGTTAACCTGCCTCCCTTCTAGTCCTGGAGCATGACTGGGACATAATCTGGTTTTTGTTTGACTACACTGAGTTTTTGGCATAGGGGCTCAACCGTGTAGCTCAGGCTGGCTTTGAACTCATGACCCTCCTACTTCAGCCTCCTGATTGCTGGGTTATAGGCAGGTGCCACCATATCTAGCTCCAGATAAAACATCTGATAATTGTGCCTCAGTGCTAATACATCCTACAGTCTCAAAGAAACAGCAACCTAGCATCAAGAACATCATTGAGAATTTTCTCACTGAGTTTAATAGAAAGATAAAAATGCTAATTTTTTAAAGAAGCCCCAGGAGAAATACAATGTGTAAATTGTGATATTTGGAAAGTTGCTCTTTTAGATCAACTAAAGTAACTAAATTAAGATTCTTAAAGTTTCCCAGCTAGTGGAGATTAAGTTACTATTTTCTCTTTATATATAAAAATTCCCTGTACAGAAAAAGCATATGAATAAGGTAAAACATTATTACTATGGGTTTCAGTGATAAATGACAGATTCAGCATATTTACTAAGTACCTTATAAAGATTAAGCAAACAAGAAGGGACAAATGGCACTAATTCTGTGTGGCATGACAATTTTAGGGTGCACTATTGGTGATAAATGTAAAAGAATCAGTGATGAGCTTATTCTTTATTACATGAGGAAGAGGACTGTATCTGCAGCGGTTTCGTGAAATTGCATAAACAATGACATTGTCCTTTTCAACTCCTAACGTTGATAAATTACCCTGTAATATAACAAGCACACCAAACAAAAGATGCAGAGTGCAGAGCAGGTCCCAACCTTGGGTGAGTCAAAAGAGGAAGCTAAGCTACAAAACTTAAGGTGTTGGAAACTTTGAAGGTCATGAAAGTACAAACTTGACAGATGAACAAACTAAAGAGTTAGCATTCATAAAATTTGGTAGTACATACTTCATTCTTAAAGAAATGTTCATTCTGCTGTCTTTCAAGGACCTAAAAATGAGTGATTACTTTGATTTCACAAAGAAAAAAAGTTTAAAAATCTTTGCCATCAAAGAACAAGATTCTTGCCTATTTATCAACAGTAATGTGCCCTAAAGGGTTCCTGCCTCCAGAAGTATTGCTCGCTCTCACTTGACCATGTTTGTTTTAGTTGGGAACATGAAACTTTATAGAAACAAAAGAGTACTTGAAACAAGTATTAAATTATAAAGAGTGATTTGATTGATCCTTGACAAATGAAAGAGGTAGTCATCACAAAAAGTGATGATGCAAGTTAAAATACTAATTTATTTGGCTCTAGATAAATAGCAAGACCTTTATTATATAGTAACCTTTCTGTATGTTTGATTTTAAACTTTGTGAAAAGTATAACAATTTCAGAATAGGAAGGAGTTCTTTGAGGTAGAGAAAGAGCCCTTAAGTTGTGGAAGCTGATAGTGTAGCCGGAGAGGTGATGAGGCTAGAGCTTGTGGTCTGCAGTCACTGAGCATGGCAGGTGCTGACCAGCATACACCTTTACACCACACATGAAAGATTTTCTTTAGAATTCAAGGTGAAAATTGAGGTAGAAATTTTAGAAGGAAAAATTAAAAATAAACCTCAAGGTAGAGTCAGGACATGCCAGGACATGCATCCTTTGTATTATACATATGAGGACAGGTTAGGAAAGTATTTATCAAAGAAATAGAATTTTCTCTCTGGTAAAGACTTGAGGCTTTAGAAAGGTATATATTGAGGCAAAGTGAATAGAGTTGAGGTTTTAATCTAGACATTCTAAATAATGTGTTTGACTTTCAAAGGCATGCATATTACTATAAGAAAAAAATTTTAATAGCTTTCATAATATTAAATTCTGAAAACAGGCAAGAATATTTACAGAAAAAGTATCTGAAGGAATTTAAAATATCAAATTTATTAAAATTCACGAATTAATGTTAGTATAAAATTGCCTTTGATAGTTAATAGGACCTTAGCTCATTCACCACCGTATTAATAATTAAAGGAAAATACTAAGCTATTTATCCTGATTTTCCTTTGTTAACTGTATTTCAAGATAATTAAGTAATTCATGAAGGAAAGTTTTTTCTTTTTTTTTAGACACTTTATTTTTATTGTTATTAAAAAAATTTCCACCTCCTCCCCTCCTCCCAATTCCC
>LOJH01017551.1:0-20477 GCA_001685095.1 Ellobius talpinus
CGGAGGTGGCTGAACATTAATCGCCGTTCTGTGTTTCTGCCCATCATTTCACCGCTGACAAATGGCAAGCCAGGAGGGCGGGGCCGGACAGGCTGGACCCACGTGGGGGCAGGGCGTGACGAGTAGTTCCGACCAATGAGTGCAAAGGATTAGTGCCGACGGGGGCGGGGCGCAGCGGCCCGCCCGGGGCGGAGCCTCTCCCTGGCCGCCGTTCCCTAGCGCGAGCGTTCGAACCGCGGAAACATTTGTTCAGCTGTCAATCAAAGTAACGTGGGGTGGCGAGCCGCGGCTGCTGCTGTCGCTGATGCCCTGGCTGCATCTTTAGAAGCAGGTTTCGGCAGCGATGGCGGCTGCGTTGAGCCTGCAGGCCGGTCCGAAGACGCCCTCCGAGGCTCGTCTCCCGCCCGACGCAGAGCCCGGGCTAGGCGGCCGCGCCGGGGTGCGCACTAATTAGGGCCCGATGTCTCGGTAAAGAGACAAGCTCGGCCTTGTGCAACGCGCCGAAACCCCTGTTGAGACAAGAGAGGGAGGATCGCGCTGATCCCACTACGTGCGGTTCACATCCATTTTACGCGCTGCTGGAGTCGGCATAATTTTCCGCGTGAGCGCGGACGCGGTCGGCCCGGTTTAGAGCCACAGCCGGGAGGCGTGCACTGGGCTGTTCCCGGGGCCTCCCGGCCGGCCAACCTACTTTAACGTTCCCTTTCTTGGGAGGCACAAGTCAAGTTCTTCCCGGGTTAAAAGAGGGCCCAAGATGGCCTGGGAAGGAGGGTCAGGGTCCGGGGGAGGCAGCCCGCAGCAGTTTTGGGACTTAAAGGGTGTGCGGGAGCTAGCAAGCTGCACTAAGAAACCTCTGACCTGTAGGCAATCAGTAATTGGGAAAAAGTCAAGCAGGATTATAGCCAAGGTCGCTGCGTTTGGGACATTTATTCCTGAGACCCACTCTGAGTACCGGCTAGTACGGTGTTGTTGGTTCAACAAAAGTGGGAAAACAGTTTCTCCTAATGATGACGCTTTCCTCAGAAAAGGAAATCAGTAACTTAATGCCCAACTCGAGGCGTTCCTGTGGGGCTCCCTGTGCCCTGGCCACTGAGGACACTGGGGCAATGGCCTTCCTAAAAGTCCAGAACTGTAGCTCATAGAATGCTTCCGTTCTGCAGATAATTTTCTTCATTTCCAAAATAAGACGACGAAGGACTATAGTCAACTATGAAAATGTGGCCAACTCCAATAAAGACGGAATTTTGACTTGAGGAGATTAAAAAAGGAAAAAAAAATCTCGATAATGATCGCATGTTGATTGGGATTACATTCTAAAATATCTGTTAAGCAAAATATGTTTCTATTTTGCCTGTTTTTTAACCTGGCTTCCAAGAAATTTTAAAAATTTTTACACATTTATTTAGTGGGGGAGGAATGAGAGAGCGAGTGTGTGTGTGTGTGTGTGTGTGTGTGTGTGTGTGTGTGTGTGTGTTGTACCCCTGGGCTTGCTCCCCTGACAAGTGCATTTACCTGTTGAGCTATCTTGCTGACTCTAAATTATTTTCTGAAGTTCCCAGACATCCATTGTACAGCAGTGTTCTGAGACATTCTCAGAAGGCTTTAGTGATACCACATATGCATTAGGACACTGAGTCTCAGAACACAAACAGCCACTGTTTTTCTGAAGTTGTTTATTTGCTTTCCCTGGAACTTTTTAGTAGCTTATTACCACGGTGTCTCTATGGGAAGTTCCATGTTCTTTCTCTATTTCAGTCAAATGGTAGTAAGTTCCATGGGACCTGGGACTTGGTTAGGCAGGGCTATGCTCCAAATGCCCTGGATGATGCCTGGCATGTAGCTAGTGCTCAGTAAATGCTTGTTGATGGCCTTGGCCAATCAAAGCCCTGTGTTGTCAGTATAGAAGGCTGCCGTGTCATTTGGATTCAACTTCCTGAAATTCCATGCAGTCAGTTCCCAGGACAGGAAACCAGAAGTTTAATACCAGAGCCTGAAGGGCTATTGAAAGGATCAGGGTGGAAAGAAACTTTGTTCGTAGGAAATATCAACTTATAGTAGAGACCTTTCTCTTAACCTCTCTCAACAGTTTATGTCAACAGAAAAGTGGCTGGAGAAAATGGGTGTTTCTTGTTTTTTAAGGATACTTTTAAACTGCAGTCTGTGTCTGTGTGTTGTTTTGGCCTTGAATCGGATCTGCATAGTTTATAACACGCCTCTGAAAGATGCCGGGTGAGACAACACATCTCCCAGCCCGGCCCCCAGCACGCTGGGTGGTGCTCATGTTGGTGGTGTCTTCTACTCTGCCCTCCCTTTGCTTCTTTCAGTCTTTTCACAGTTGAGGTGATCTGGGAAATGATTTAAGGGCTTATTTTGTTCTATTACAGAGTGGGAGATACCAGAGATCTCATATGAGATGGCTTTGGTGGCATCATTGGTGCATAAAAGCCATGCCTAGCAGGGTCCGAGCTCAAAAGTGACAGATGCCAAGCCAAGAGCACTTTTTACTAAGGTTAAAGGCTACAAATCATTTATTATTTCAGGACATACCTGTCGAGCATATCGTAAATGCCAAAATAAGAGAACTTAACAACAAACATGGCTATTGCTGATTTATTGCCCTTCTTCTAACTTTTACTCTCTTTGTCTGCTCAGTAAAAGTGAGTCTGGACCCTTTAAGTATTTTCCAGCTGAGAAAACAGGTTCATCAATAGAGGGCCCTGGAGAGATTCCAAGACAAAGAAGTTTGCCTCCTAGTCCAGTGTGTGTGCAGGGTCATTCCCCAAAGAACAAGGAGCAGGAGGCAGCAGCAGCGGCCAGCAGCTTCCCCCAATCTACAGTCAAGTGGCTTTGGAGCAAGTATCTGAGCATATACCTCCCTCAACAGATCCTCCTAACACTGCACAAGTTGCATTTCCAGCAGATGCTGATGTGTGGACTTCTGACGAGTCACAGAAAACAGGTTTCAAGCTGGATCATCTGCTTCTCAGCTGGTTACAAGAGTTTTCTCCAGCGAGTTCCAGTTCTAAATCCATGAGTCTCCCAGGTTCTTGCAGGAACAATTCCTTTTCTTTTCAGCAGGCCTGGGATGGTGAGGGTAGGAGTAGAGGGTGTTCTGTCTCAGTACTAGGGACAATTGCTTCTCTTTATACCTGTTTTGTATGTCCCGGGCCCTACATTGCACATACCCACACACAAAATAGCTATAGTTTTAAAAATTCTGAAAATATAACCAAAAATTAGTCCAAAATCAAATGTATAATGAATCAAAGGTATTTCTGGCCCAGTGTTCCATTGCAGGACTGTAGCATTGATTCTGAACACACAGGTCCATGCTACCATGCTATGCGGCATCACTGAAAGATGGCTAGAACACCTTCGCTGGGAGTCTAGACTACTGCAAGTTATGAATTTCAGTGTTTTTAGTGTACATACAAACTTTCCCGCTCTTATGGAAAAATAATTTAATTATAGAAAACAGACTTAATATTTTCCTACCACTCTTCTTCTGCATGTAAGTATCAAATTAGTATGTCTTTGGATAGGATTGTGTTAGAATGTTTGATTTTTAAAATTGCTGTTTGAATTGCTGACTTGAGCTTCATGAAAAAAAAATCATTCAGTGAATTTTGGCTTGAGATTAGGACAGAATCTCCAACAATTTCCAAAGTGGCCCTAAACATTCTTCTGCCATTTGATTCTGTGTGCTTATGAGAAGTGGTGCTTTCTGAATTGATGATTCTCTTCATGGTATCTCTCAGCTCTGAAAATGTTGCTGTGTCTTGTAGCAGTGTCAGGTATTCAGCTGGGATTTCATTCTTGGTGTGAAAATAAAGAGGCACTTTCATCTCATTAGTATGCAAATGTCCTTTTATCTTTAATGATTAACTTATAAATACATCAATGAGTTATTTCAAAATAAATTTCTTTTTGATTTTATCATCAGTAAATGTTTGATATGTACTCAAGGTTGCCCAGAATTTATCTAGTGAAAAGGATTGGCAGGTAGAAAAAGTTTGAGAGACACTGATGAGAAGCTCTTCACTTTGACCAATCATTTTTCTCTGATTCCTTATTGTGGGTAATAATTTTTTATACTGAACTTTACTTGTTCAAATTACTTTTTCTTTCTCTTCTGAGTGAAGCCAGGCCGACAGTAAACATCGAAAAGTGTCTTTTCTGTTGGAGCTTCCATTTCTCTGTTGGAGCATGATGTGAAGGTGGGAACAAGAGCTGTGAAAAGAAATGAAGGGGGGGGGAATCCCAGTACCCGGGGAGATGGAACAGCATCAGATGGGAAGGCTTCCTGGAAGAAACAATGTTTAAGCAGAGACCTGAATGTCAAGAACAAGTGGGCTGTTGCATGTACCATAAAGTGAATTCAGGTGTATGTAAAAGCTTCAATTTCAGAAAATGTTGGCAAAGGTGAGAGATTTAAAAAAAAGTATGGGTCAGGTGGAGAAATTTAAGATTAAGTCATGACTACATTCATGAATCCAAGTCAATAAAGACCAATCTATTGTTTTTATCTGTGGGCAGTTGATTTGGGAGACATGTGTTTTGTATATACACGCACATGCACATGCACACACAACCATGCACTCACTCACCCACCTGTTGCTGTGCCATGGTCCCACCCACTAATGACTGGCAGCAAATTTTGAATAGAGGCTGCATACAATTCAAATATGCAAGATCTGCTTTGAATGTACAATGAAACTGTGAGGATCACAGAGACCACTTCTAGATCAGCAAGATTTGTTCAGTGACTGGTCACCACCACCCTTTCATCTATGGTAAGATGGAGATAACAAAACTGTAGTCTTAGTATTTGAAAGAACATAGTGTCTTGGAGAGCGCCAGACTTGTAGGTTGTCTGGGTAGCTAGAGCTTTGTCTTTGCCGGGTGCCATGGTGTGGGGTGATGGAGACCAAGAGCTACCTTTGAATTGGGAAGCTCTTTCTTGGTGGGTAAAATGCAAGTGGACTTTGTTTCCCTTTTTGCAGGAAGGAGGATGGTCTGTGAATGAGATAGGCAAATTTACATAGATACTGAAGAAACTTCAGGGAGAAAAGAACATTCTTCATTCTTCATCGAAGTGTTGTATTAAATGAACTTCTAAGGACACTCTTATTGTGAGTAATTAAGGCCCTTGTCCCTGCTAGGAACAGAGGTACCAACAAAGTTTGTTTGTGTGATGGGAAAGGGCCATCTGGTTTTTACTTTGTTTAAGGAGTTGATCAGTGAGCAAGGCTCACATGCAAATCAAGAAATATCTTTCTTGTTCTGAAAAAAAAGTCAGCATTAATGGGGAGTGTGTGGGAACGATAAAACTGTCAGCAGTCGACATGCCTTAAGTCAGCAGTAGTTCTGAAATCCAATGGAGACCCTAGGTTCTCTCCAACCTAGGCAGGTAAAGAGAACTGCAACTTTACTTCCTTCACCCTATGCCAATCAAGCAAGTCAAATAAGAGAAATACACTGTCCGAAAGTATCTCTTCCTGGAGAAAAACTCACATTATCATTATTTTCCTTGAATCTAGAAGGATCCTTGAAGAAATTGTTCTGTTTTGCCCAGTGACGTTAAGCAAACAGGGTATCGTTATTTTTACCTTAAAGGTTAAACACTGAGACCCCAAACAATTACTTGCCCAAGGTCATACAACTTGAAAGCACTGTACATCAGAACTCCTGTCCCCCGCCTCCTTATAAGATGCCTTGCATAAACCCTGATTCCACAAATGGATATTCAGTTCAAGTAGGCAATTTAAATACTGTTCAGCTCACCTGCCTGGTTTAAGCCTTTTTAAACATATGTTTTATTGCTGGAATGTGGGTGGGTGGTGAATCCAGGAACGACTGTTGCTGCTGCCTCAGGGCAAAGGCAGAAATGGAGTATTCCCACAGCCACAGGAAGCATCTGCCTGCCTCTCGGTAGCCCTGTGTGGAGTGTCTGAAGGCTTGATAACTGAGATTCAAGGGAGATGAATGATGCTGAAGCTGTAGTCTGACTCTGGGATAACAGCAGGGTTCACACCTGTGCAGCTGATCATGGAGCCTCCACACAGGCTCCTGCTCTTGCTAACGATCGCAACAACCTGCAGGGCAGAGTTTACAGGAGAAAAATTGCATATTTACTCTCAGAGACTGGCAGTTTGAGAACGGGATAGGTATAGGAGAAAAACAGCTAAACATCGAATCATTCTATACAAGAAAGTAATTAATGAAAGTCCTGTATAACTTTGCCTCTATTGATAGCCCATTTCTTGATCGCCTATAATCTGCTCAACTTTAAACATTTCTGATCTCATCTATATGAAGTCTTTCCATAAAGCACATCTATGTGATCTCTATACCCTTTTCTACCTAGATGCAAACACTGGCCCTTCTAAAAATATCATCTTAAAGTTGAATTCTTAACATAGAAAGATTTTTATTTATATACATTTGCTAAGCTTGATTATGTTTTTCTGCCCATATTTTGTAATTGCCCAAGGAATAAACTGCTGGAATGCGGATTGAGGGGGTATGAATTCAGACACTTGTTGAAAAGTGACGGCTACACAAGAAAGTAATCTGAACTATAAGGGTCTGTAATCTTAATGTCAATAGTATGCAAGTTCCTCCTGCCATCATTCAGTTCTGTACTTGTTCTCAATATTCTACTGCATAGGACAACTCTGATAAATCACATCAGTTCCTTTAACAGCAATCCATTAAAAAAATGTGAATGAGCCACCATTCATAGAATATCTCACCTCATTGTACTGCTACTTTGAGAAAAGACTTTGACACCCTGGAAAATTTTCATTCTTAAAGCTGTCTTCTTCCTTCACTGCTTGGTTTAATATAGAACAGAATTTAAATGCTTTTAGTCTAGTTTTTAAGGGTTTATTTTATTTAAGTGTGTATATACATATATACACATACACATATAAATACACACACACACATATATGATTACAGTTACCTACGTAGGCCTACAGAGGCCAGAGGAAGGTGCCAGATACCCTAGCACTGGAGTTGCCAGTAGTTGTGAGTTACTCAACACAGGAGCTAGAAACAGAACTTGGGTTCTCTGAAAGAACCTATGTGTAAATCATCTTCCCAGTGCCTAGTATGGGTTTCTGTTTAAAAAAAAAAGTCCTAAAGAGAGATGGCTATTGTAGAGATCACAAGTGTTTACAGAGCTCCATAACTTTTTACTATATGTCAATATACAAAAGCACCAAAAAAATAGATAAGTTTTAAAATGCCCATTTTACACCCTAGCCAACTGAGCTTCTGTAAAACCAACAGTCCCTTTAATCTTATGCAACTGTAGTAAGCAAACAAGTTCGAAATAAAGACTGAGCTTTAGAGTTCACCTCTTTCCAGTTTACTAAAGCTGCCCTTTAATTCTGTACAACAATTTTATTACTTTGTGCTGTATGAAGTGTTTCCTTATAAAACTGTTAAGTAGAGAAAATGGCATTTGTGATTGTCTTACCAAAATGGAAACCATAACTCAGAGGAGAGTGGCCAGCTTGGCTCATATGCATGTTTACAAACAAGGACGTGTGAACTCCACAGTTTGGGCTAGGGATTTATCTGGGTAGTAGAATGATTATCTGGTGTATGTAAGGCCCTGCGTTCAAGCCTCAGTACTCAGAGCAACAAAACAGACTCCACAATTTAAATTCATCTGTACAGCCACAAAGAAGAACCAGGCTTTAATGACTCAGATATTTACATTTAAAAGTATATGGGAAGGTATCATTTGCATAACTTAAATACCAGCTATTTGGGTATCCTCATCTTCCAGCCTGCTAGATTCCTTGTTTTTGTAGCTGTGAGCAAGATACTTCCCCATCAATCCATGTATGATCTGAAGCCCAATATCCTTCTCAGCATCTCCAGAGAACCCTGGAGATTTCTGCTCCTTGGAATCATTGCCCACTGTAATTTCTTCTTTTGGATGAAAGCTTGGTCTTCATCATGTGCTTATAGCTCATCTTTCCATTTTCACACCAGACTGACATTTTGGACATTCTTTACTCTTCTGATTAACTCTGTCTGACACAGGCTGTACATGGTGAATATTCACTGAAGATGCAAATGATGGAGGGTATCACAAGTCAAAAAGACAAACAGGGAGAGTGGGATACTCTCTGTGTCCTATGATTATTGTCCCTACTCCTTCTACCTGCTCAATGGCACATGCCTGTAGGCAATAGACCAGCGATCCCATCCAACCTCCTCCGAGGAAATCCGCAGACAGTGTGATTGGCATATATTTCCTGAGATAGTCGCTCCCATGCAGAGTATTTTAGAGCTTAGGATAGATTTCTGAATCTGACTTTTTGCAGCATCTACACAAAAGAGTTGAAGAAAACTCACCCATTTCCCAGCCTCAATTTGAAACTCAAAGCAAGATACCTTCTGTAATTTATCCAGTGAAAATTTAAGGGGGAATTAAGGCTTTGAAGAGGAAAGGCTTGTTGAAAATAATCATATAATCTATAAGAATGACGTTCGTGAAGGACCCAAATAGTATGTAGACTGCTCTATGCAGACAATTTTCCCTTTACAAGCTTAAGAAAATTGGTATTTATGATTTCTAGAAAAGAAGCAGTTTATTTTTAACTCCCTTGGAGAATCTGGGTTCTTCAAATTTTCTAGACAACTAATCACTTGGAAAATTATTATGATGACAATTGTCATGTATAAATATGTTTTAATAAGACAGAGGAAAAATAAAAGAATTGTTAGATATTTACTTCAGGTTCAATTTGGAGACTTTTTGTTTGTAACATGTAGATTGCTATGCAGCAATCTATTCTACAGCAATTTTTCCTCAAAACACGAATCAGATTGTAAAGGCTAGTCACACTAAGAGATTCATGCTAAGCTGTAGCTACACACCAACTACTAACTATATTTACAAAATGAGTGCTAATGATGTTTCTCATTAGTTTGAGGGTGAAATGTTCACAATCATTTGATATAAACAACTGTATTTAACACCACTTTTGAAAGTTAAAGAAAACTAGATTTTTGTTAGATGATGTATGTCAGTCACAGACATTTTTCTAATTATTTATGGAAAGCTCAGGAACATTTATCAATGCTGTATCATGTAACTCTAATTAAAATATTATTATCTGTAAAGCTCCTGCATGCACAACTAGAATTTTACTAATTATTAAAGCCCAAATCATCTCAAGCCATCGCTTAAGATGGGTTGCCAAATGAAATATCAACTAGTCAATTCAATGGAAATTTAAATAGTAGTGAAAAGAGAGGTGTAGCTTTGTTTTGAACAATTCTGATGTCTTAGGATTTTGACCTCACTGTGTTCTGCTGTCCCCTGAAAAGACCTTGAAAAGTTCTGATTTCTTAGAATTCTGGCCTCACTGCATTCTGTTATCCCTTGCAAAATCTGTATTTTTCCCTTGTTACCCCTGACATTCTTGTGTCTACAAGGCGCTGTTATGGCACTGACGGAATGTGGTGCAGGTTGGTGTGACAGTCTGATTGTACGGAGTGGAGGAAGACTTGAATAAATGAAGTCCTGAGTGAGTGGTACTGTTGACATGGGCCTGGCCTTCTCAGAGATCCCAGAACTTCAGACCCACGGCAGAATGGCCAAGCCTCCCCAACGCCACTCTCCTGGCATGAACCTCAGAGGGAAGTGGCAAAACTTTCCTCTGGTCCTTGTGTAGATATTGATAGTGTGTGCTGAAAATGTCCACCGTAGCATTCTCCCCAACGGATTTTTATAGCTCAAACACTGCTCCAACAGAGACTGATTCTACCTAGATTAGCTAAACCTGTCCCCTTCACCCAGCTGTATACCATAAACCGTGGCTCATCCTTTATCTGTATGTAATGAGCCTGCATCCTTGCCAGCTGTACTCAACAGAATACACTTTCTTCCCCCTCCCTGTTAACTCTGTAATAAAACACTCTTTTAAGAAGACCCCAGTCCACCAGACCCCAGATTTCTGCAAATGTGTCCGTATGTCTGCCTTGCCCACATTCTCTCACTGCCCCAGGCAGGTCCAAGGCTCTAAGAATGTGTCAAGGACTTGGCAACCAATAATCTCACCTACTTGAGAGGCTGAGACAGGAGGACTTGCAAGTTCAAGGCTTATCTGAGCTACAAGAAAGCGAAACTGGGCAACTTGATGAGACCCTGCCTCAAAATTAAAAAAGAAAGAAAGTGAGAACGAGGAGCACAACTCAGTGGCCGAGTGTTTGCCTCCAGCATGTGAGATGCTAGGTTCAATTGCTACTGAAAGGTTTCTGTACCCCGATATTAAGCCTTTCTGCTGACACAACCAAACAAACCAAGCTGAGTTAAGAATTGAAAGTCCAGGTTTAATGAGTAAAACAACTCCTTGGTGGTCTGGGGTCGGGGACAGAGAAAACCGCCTGGCAAACCAGCTGTAGGCATGATCCCAGGGGGAGAAGCCTCCCATTTGAAGGCTTTCTGGGACTGGGCAGGGTTTGTAGTGGGGTGGGGCAAGGCAGAGACTCCACCCATACATCAGCACTAAAATAAATAAGTAAGTAAGTAAATAAATAAATAAATAAGTAAATAAAGGATTAGATGTAATACCTTGATTTCCCTTTCATTTTCCTTTTATAAGTAAATCTATGGGATCTAGGGCAGATTTTCTGTCTTGCACAACTTTTCCCAATTAGCAAATCACAGAATCAGATTCAAAGCCAAGACTATTATCTAGAAGGTTATTTTGTTGTTTCCCAAACCATTTTCTTCTGTGCCAGAAAGAAATAAGACGTTTATGTATATAATTCCTGTTTGTGAGACAGAGTCTCAGAATACAGTCCTTACTGGTCTAAATCTGTGTACACCAGGCTGCCCTTGAACTCAGAGAGATCCACCTGCCTCTACCTCTAGAGTGCCAGGATTGAAGGCATAGGCTTCTATGCCCAGTTTTTTGTATATACTTTTTAATATATAAAATTTTAACATAAAAATTATGCAATAATTTTAAAAATTAATTTGGGAGCTGGGTGATAGCTCAGTAGCTGAAGTACTTACTGTGCAGCATGAGGACCCACAGAAGGAAGCTGGGCATGGCAAACTTGCTGGTTATCTGGAGAAAGGTAGATCCCAATGCTCATTGGCCAGTTATATTGCAAACAGTCTCCATCTTCAGTGAAAGACTCTATCAAATATAGTAAGATAGACAGTGATAAAGGACAGTCAACATTGACCTCAGTCTTCATATATATGCATGTGTATTTGTGCCCAAATCTTATATACATGTGCACACAAGCACACATATACCATGCACACACATATATAGTTTAATTTATTTTGATTTAAAAGATTAAGTTGTGATTAATAATATATTTTTGTCTTGCTTTTGGAGACACAGTCATACTAGGTATCCTAAGTTACCCTGAACATTGCCAGGTAGTCCTGGGAGACCTTGAATTTACTAACCTCTGGCCTTAGTCTCCTAAATACTAGGATTCCAGGCATGCACCACCACACCCAGCTTAATGCATTTTGGGTATTCATGCAGTACGATCTTTTAGAATTGCCATATGAAAAGAGAATCAACAAATGGTTGCTAAATTTATATTTCTCCGATTGAACAAAATTAAATTCTAATTCATTCAAATTATTTTCATGTACTGATGAATAATCTAATGGCCCATTCTCTAAATCATCATTTTGTGTTTTAATTCTCAGCAGAAGAATAATCACTAAAATTAGTGTTCAAAATACAGAAAGAACTAGGGTGCGTATACCAAAACCATAAAGGTTCCCTGATGACCCTGCACATTTAGAGATACTGGAAGTTTCAGACCTGGTTATGTGCAAACGGCACAGTCATGAAGCTGTGATCAAATAATATGAGAGACAGACTCCTGAATGTGCTCAGCAGTTATTTCATGGGCAATTCCCTGCCCACTTATAGTCATTCTCAAATCTTTCTTTAGTTAAAAAGGGGCAAAACATACTTAACACACAAACCTATCATTTAATTAGCTACATTTCTTATATTATAAACAGTGTTCTTACAGGCTTGTTTGGGTAAGATAGAAAAGACAAGAAAAGCTGGAACAAGCCACTGTATTGTTTGAAAAGAACCTCCAGATATTTTAGGTTAACTGCTCCATTAAGCCACCCCCCCTTTTTTCTCAGCAACATTCACTTGAGAAAGCAGTCTAGAACTTTTTTTTTTTAAAGAATGTAATATCTGTAAGTATTTTTGCTAACCAACATAGATTTACGAGACACAAGCAGGAGCAGAATTGAAATTTCATATCCGAGTTAAGGACAGACACAAGCTGAATTCAAGTGTTTGTTTTCTGGAGCACCGCTGAATTTGTCCTCTGGATTGTACCACAGAAGGCTGCAAGCAAAACACGGGCGGGTCTAGCAAACAATCCTAGGCTGTTTATAACAACTGAAGCTGCGCCTTTCATATCGGAGTCCCATCAGCAAGGGGAGGGGGCAGCAGAGATAAGCTGTGAAACAGTACCCTTTAACAGCAGCCAGGAACTTCCTGCAATCAAAACCATGCTAGCATGTGGCTTGTTCGAATCAAAATTACTGGACTGGAGCCAAACAAGAAAAAAGTAATTGATAATGTGGTTTTTTCAGAAACCATCCATCCATCAAATGTGTCAGTCCTTCATAATACTTTATTTCCTTCTGAACAAAGATCTTTAAAATTCATTGTGTGCACTTAAAAACAAAGTGGCCTTGTGTTGGTTTATAAAGATTCTCTTTTAGTTTGGGTTTGTTTTGTTATTTGATTACATTCCCTCCCATCCTGCATATTTTTTTTCCCAGAGAGTTGCTAGAAATTTCGGCCGTTCTTAAACAAAGCATCTTTGTGCCACATCAGCTTGCATTTCCCTTGGATTATGTTAGGGTGGTGACTTTTCCCTGACTTCAGCATGTAGTATCAGAGCCACAGCCTCAGTAAGTAGACTGTAACCAACAGATTCCCTGGCCCTGTTTTTGTGCTCTGCATCCTATTAACCTGCTGGTTGGAAATGCAGAAATTATTGCAAACAGAGGGGAAAATGGATGAGGAAATGCTACATTGCATTCGTAACCAGAAGAAGCCATTCAGAGTGACCAGAAAGGAGAGGAGCCTCTTCTAGCATATATGACAAACATTTAACTAAAAATGTTCATCGATTTTAGGATCTTCACCATCAGTTTGCAAAACTGGCAACGAGTTAGTTTACTATCAATATCCAAAAGTAATGTCTGTGATGTGAATTCTAGCAGTTTGCTCCCCACAACTCTTGACAACTTCTGTTTTGAAGTCAGGCTTAGGAGTCAGTGAAACACTCCTACACACACACACACACACACACACACACACACACAATTTTGCTACCAATATGGTTCAGATAAACACATGTCAAAATGAATCATTAAAGGTATCTGGCCTTCCCAAGCACCTTTTTTGTTTCTTTTCACTCTATTTTATTTTTGCTTGTTTTAAGATTTTGCTATGTAGCCCAACCTAGTGTTGAACTTGCCATCCTTCTGCTTCCACCCAAGTACCGATACTCTACATACATACGTGCACCACTACACCCACTTCCAAACCTTCTGTTTTAACTGTGAGTGGCATAATTAAAGCTTTGCAGCTGAAAATATGATAGAGAGCCTTGCAGATACGATGTGAAGGAGAATTTCATATCATCTTGAAAGATTTTTGTACTTAACAAATCTAGGTGATCCTATTCTGTTCTCTCCTGAAATCTTCCACAGTCATATACAGAGTAGATATTTAAGAGTAACATTTAGATTTTGTTGTCCGTGTCCTGAGGCTTATAGGCAGAAGTTGAGCGTTATGAGACACTCTTACTACTGAAAGCAGCTACTTCCTGGGAAGACAAACCCTGTCAGTTACTTCATTAGGACTCTCAGGAGATTTTTTTTCTCTTGTTCTGCTGCTTGTTTGGTTTGTTGTTTTTCTGCTTCTGTTGTATGGGATATGTAGCCCTGGCTCTTCCACACACACAGCAAGCTAGCACTGGACTGAACTCTGTCTCCAGACTGTTTTAGAAAAATGGCCCATTGAGTCCAATAGTGCTACCCACATGTGCATGTGTGTAGAACCACTCACTAGACCATGGGCAAACAACATGGGCCACACTCCTAGAGAAAAATGACTCTATCCTTGACTAGAAACCACCTATTGCCAATAGCTCTTCAGGTAGGTGTGGGGCCTCATGATCTCCTTCCTTAGCCACGCCGAAACATTGAATGCTTCATCTTGTACAGGTCTTATGCAGGTAGCCACAAACGACTGCGTTCCTGAGTGGACCTGCCATGTTATGTCCAGAAGACCTAGTTTTACTGCAGTCCTCCTCAACCGCAGGCTCTTATAATCTTTCTTTCCCATCTGCTGAGATGTTCCCTGGGCCTTAGGGATAGATTCAGGTACCAATGTCCTAATTAGAACTGAGCACTGGGCAATCACGTATTCTTTACACTCGGACCAGTTGTACTAACTGCCATGCTCTAAACAACAACAACAAAAAGCTTTTTTGATGAGGACTGAGTACTACACTTATTGATAGATATAAGTATTTAGAAGGTCACTCTATAGTTTGATATTATGCCCTCTTAGCAACAATAATTATAGTAGGTTCTCCCGGAAGGCTTGTGATTGTCCTAGCTGAGGCTTCTTATCCAGTATTACATTATCAGACATGAGTCTCCTCCTATGCAATGCTCCTTAAATTCAATCAGAGAGCAATTGGTTATCCCTGTAATTATCACCATATCAAACAACTTCCCAGCTTTTAGTTTTTTATCTTGAAACAGGGTCCCACTAAGTTCACAAATTGTCCCTAAGCTCCCTCTGCAAACTAGGTAAGATTTGAGCTTAGATTCAATCTGACTGCCTCATCCTCCAGAGTAGCTGGGATCATAGGCCTATATCTTCATTCAGGCCCAGAGTTTCCTCTTAAAGAAAACCACAAAGAACAAAGAACTTCAGTAGCACACAAAACTTCTATACTATAAGACCTGCCCCTTGGCTTTCTCTTTTGGCCTGCTTCAAAATACTGCTAAAAAAAAATTATTTGTATAAAACATCAATTTTCTTGTGTAACTTCTGTTGTACCTATGAGATATTAATCCTGGAATCGCAAAACAGAATCAAATGTTCATTCCTTGTCAAAGATTGCTACTTAATGAATACAAAAGTATAATAGGGCTCCAGGGTCACATTCCGTGGGAAAGATGTTATTAATTTGAAAACAGTGAAAAGGGCCACTACTAAATCATGACGGATACATTGAAAACAAGAATTGGTTTAGCTTGTTAGGAGATTACCAATAAAGGTAATGATGTAGTCTGCTTTCTAAGTTCCTGAGGAAAATGAGAGGAGAAGTAGAGATATGTTTATCTTTTGTTTCTCAGCTGGAGCTTACTTTCTGTAAGCTTCCATTCTACACATTGCTTCACGCTAGGCCTTGTGGTGTGATTAAAACCAAACTACTGGGTTGGATTGGAGATGACACCATAGTTAAGAGCACCTTCTGCTGTTACAGAGGGCCTGGGTTCAGTTCCCAGCACTTATGTGGTGGCTCATAACTACAGCTCTAGTATCAGAAGATCTGACATCGTCTTCTGACCTCCATGGGCACCAGGAATGCATGTGGTGTGTGTGTAGACATACAAGCAGGCAAATCATTTATACACATCTTTCCTCTTGGAGCCAATATTCCTTTGGACACATGACTCACCCTGCTGACTTTATAGGTACATATTTACATACTTTCCCACGTCTCATTGAGAATGAATCAGGGTGTGTCAGAGCTTCCCAACACACAGCACAGTATCACTAATTAGTATGATCATTAATTCAGTGAAATGTGTTAAGCTGGAGAGAAAAAGAAAGGGTGGACTTCCATACTCCTGTCCACATGGGGATCTTGTAGGCTGTCTAGGCAACTAGGAATGGCCTTGTTAACACACCCAGGGTGGGGGTGGGACAGCAGGCAGGCTTACTGAATTGCTGACTATTTTTCTGTTGCATGAATGAGACCTAGAAGGTATAAAGAGTTTTGGGTTTCCAAATGCTGCTTAAAAGGACAGTCACTGTTTAAGTGGCAGGTCAAGGTCCATTCAGAGTCCTCAGTATAAGCAGGGACACATGGAAAATTCAACCACCAGAGGAATGGATACCAATGATCGAGCTAGAGGAGCAAACTGACCAGCCTCCTGATCACTCCACAGAAGACCCTCCTAGAAAGAGAGACACTTTGCCTCTCTCTCTGGTCATAAGCTCCCCAGTCCAGGGATCTTCTGCAGTAGACCCCACAAGCCTCCATAGCAAACACGACTTCTCTGAGGACTCTGTCTTTTTACTGTTGCCGCAAAGTTCCATAAACCCCTCCCTTCCCACTGTACCCAGAGGCAATGCTGAGCAAAAATTGGGAACAAAGGCAGAACTCTAAGGCTGAACACTTCACCTAAGCAGGCTGAGTGTCGATATATAGAAACTGTAGAGAGGATTAAAGTCTTCCAGCTTGTTAAATCCAGTGATGTTCTTTTATCCCAGTTTCTCAGGTAGCTATTTATTAGTTCATAGAAAAATGGAAGAAACTGCTTCTATTAATATCTGTTGGTAATATAAGTGAATATGTTATTCCTGGTCTCAGAGAAGGTACTACCCTCGAGAAGGACAGAATCTGAAGAGTGATAATGGGAGAACCCGCATCAATATAACATAAGGTACCCATTAACATGAAAATCTGCGCAAGGCAGATCAACTTTCAATTATGCATAAGTCAACAAATTGTGATTCTGTGAGCATCACTATGATATTAATGGTGTTTTCATTGAACCAAAGGGTAGTGCCATTATTAAGATTACTATGTGATGTCTTAATGCTATTCCTTGACCCTGGTTTAGAAGCAAGCAGGTACTTCAGTGGGTTATAAACCTTTAATCATAACTGTCAGGTACAAGTGACAACAGAAGTTTCAGCACTGTAACAGATTAATGTCTGCTTCTCAACGGACCTTTTCAAGAAATAATACAAAATGAGACAAAGATAAGTAGATGTCAGAGATAGAGAAGTGTGTTTAAGGTCATCAGAGAATGACCAGAGAGGATTAACAGATTCGGGGAGAAATAGAAACAGAGCTGTGGATTCTTTTGGGCATGTCAGGACTATGGGTTACCTATAGCATCGTAGCGGTCCATGTACATCTTCCTCACTGATGACACCATGGCCTTCCAGCCTTGATCTGCATCATCTGCTTGTTTCTTTCTTCAGCTCAGGATCAGGATTCCTCTAGTTCTCCTACCTCAAAAATCTGTGTGTGCACATGTATATGTGTAGATATGTAGGTGATGGGTAAGCAGAACACGTGATATCAAATGGATGGACCATTGTGTTGTGATGACAGAGCACTTTGGATCTTCCCTTTGAATTTGAATGACTCCCCTCTTTATGGCTGGACTTATTGACTGAAGGCTATTATCATGGTGAGATGAATGAGAGGAAGTGGTTACACATGCTCTTTCCTCCTTTTGTGTTTATAGCTACCCAGAAGTGAACATCAATATTTAAATGTCTGGATTATCTGAGGCTTGTAAAAAACCAATTAGCTACTCCTCAAGCCCAGTGTTTGGAGCCTTTGTGGACCAGAGCATGGAACTGTTTAGTTCTTGTGGTCAGAGGATGTGGACTCAGAGAAAGGTTAGAAGGGTAAGGGTCATCGCTGGGTTAGTGGGGCCTTATGGTAGAGTGTATACTGAAAGAACAGGCTGGAGCCAGATCAGGAGCCTGGGGCAGCCCTTAAGAGGCAGTTAGTGGAGGGCTCAGCAAGAATCCTGGCTACACTGGGAACATGTGGGGAAATACAACATAAACTTGAGCCTTTAATTCTGAACAGTTAGGACCATATCTGGCTTCAAGGGAAGCCTGCCAGATTGCAAAGTCTTAGTAAACTGCTGTGATTCTGGTTTCTTGAAATAAACATGTCTGTTCCCTTCAGAGATTAGTTACACACTTGTGTCTGCATATAGGGCCAGATTCTCATGCTGCAGGGACATCTATGCTTGGCCTGGAGCTGAGGGCCCCAACCCTCTGGATTAGGGCTCATGTTTATTGGGCAGGGTTCCTGTTTCATTAGTCTAGACTCCCAGGATGTCTGTCAGAGACCAGTGTTCTTGCTTCATTGGTATTCCTTTTCCTAGTTGGAGGCATCATTAGCTGTCTAGGCAATATCCATTCATCTACTTCTTTATTAATAGAACTTCCTTTATGTTTCTGGATGATAGTTTCCAGGAAAGATTTTACCTCCTTCATCAAGAAGAACAGGATTAACCAGCCTACCACTTCCTGACTCGAGCTCAGGCACATTGTCTGGAGCAATGGAAGAACATATGACTAATTTAAATACAGAAGCCGAGGTCAATTTTTTTCAGCAATTATGTGTTGAGCACTTGCTATGTTTCTTTCCTCATGGACTGGACACTGCCACCATCATATTCTCTATTAAGGCCTAGGCCAAATCTGCTGTTGCAGCTAACTTCTGCGCACATTCAAGACCCCATCATCTGGGGACAAATATTAGATTCTGTTAGATCTTCTTACATGCCCACACTAGCAGTGGCAGAGTGAGCAGAGGAAGGATGGGAGCCTCTGTCAGGCCCTCTTATCTTTATGAATGGGGTGCTTGAACAGTTACTTTGTTAACATGTAGTCTGAAGACAACTGGCACAGGAGATTAGAAGAGTCTAGAAAGAAGGTGATCAAGGTGAAGTCACTAAAACTATGAAGTGGCTAGTGGTGAACAGAACATATCCAACCACAACTACAGTTTCCAAAGTGCAGAAGAGGAAATGTAACTTTCATCATGATTTTAACAGTTTCAAAGTGTATCTGATTTTTTTGTATCTGATCTTTATCAGATTCAGGCAGAGTAGGTACTCCTGAGTCTCAAAACATTGAAATTGCTTTTATAGAATATGACTATTATCTGAATTTTTATTTAAAAAGAAAGATATGTGTGTCTATGTAACAATTTCAACTGGGAATGGCTATGGCATATTTGAATATAAACGAACAGGATTGGCTTTTATAAACAAGTGAATTCGTTTTCTGAAAAGTGAAGGTATTCTGTTGGGAGGTTAGGGTGACTATTTTTCATTAGACTCTTTCTAGATTTTATTCCAAATGCTTATCAACCTTTAAATTCTCATTCTGTAAAGACAAAGCCACATAAGAGACCTGATCTTCAGCTAAATTTATATAGAACAAAAGTGCCAAAAGATGACCCAAATCATGTTACTCTGTTACCCCTTCACCTCTTCTCTTACATATTACCTGGACATGGTCTGAGTTGCTCTCAGTGTCACTCTGTATGCAGCCCACTGGCAGTTCTAGAGCAGTCTTCCATGGAGCTGTGCTCCTGGATTTGCTGTGTTTACACAGAATTTGCATGTTCTAGAAAGAACACCCTGCTTCTGGAAACAGTCTTCAAAACTTATAGTTCGAATCTGGACTGGTTTCACAGATTAGATGCTATTTGCTTAAACTCTAGCTTGCGGTATCTTGGAATTCAAACCATGTATCATCTACCAAGCTAAAGTTCTGAAGGATGTGGCAGAAAATGTCATGGTAGAGGCTTGTGAGACCTTCCTCTTGGGACATTCTGTACGATGCTACAATAAGAGGTGAACTACACCCATTTGGAAGGCATACCGGCATCAGAAGAGAGAGATTGTCAAACAGCCATTTCTATCTGTCAGCAGTGGTTCTGTACTACTGAAGGGGTGGCATTTCTGTCAAACTGAAAGATCTATTTCACAGTGCAAGGTGATACGGAATTTCAGGGAAAACTCGGAAGAATCAGGAAGTCTAATCTGCCTTGCTTCCCTCAGTCCTTACCTAGGGTTAGGAGAGAGGTTAGTTTTGCCTCCTTTCTTTACCCTCCCTCCAAACCACACAACAGAGGAAAAGATCAAATTCATTAAAGTAAAACCCAAGGAAACAGAGACTAGGAGCAAAAGAGAGTGGGTCATATTTAGCTGGACTACATTTCTGGCAATGAGGACTAGCTGGTTGTGATGTTGCAAGAGAAATCCACAACCTGAATACAGAAGCCAGGAATTGCTTAAGCCCCAAGGAAATCCACAGCCCTCTAAGTTTTTTTGAATCAATTGTAGTAAGCAAGAGGACTGTGAAAATTCCCTAAGTCTGTTTCCTCTGTCTTCCTGTTGCAGTTGAAGAAAATGGAGGAGGCAAACTGCCCATCTGGCAGAAGCTGAGTTTCCAGATTGGCCAATTAAAGAGCTCAATGTATTGCCAGGAAAATGATTCAACACACTGATGCCAATGACACCTACTAAAGCCATCATTTATCTTATTATTCCCATCAAGCTGGATATTTTTTTGTGTGGTTGGGAATAATGGAATTACCTTCTTGCCAAGGCTACACACACACACGCACACACACACACA
>LOJH01017552.1:30048-40788 GCA_001685095.1 Ellobius talpinus
GGTGAGTGTATCTCTATTAAAGAGAGAAGCATTCATGGATAATTTTGATCAAATAGGAAATTAATCACCACTAAAATTATGTTTTTGAATGCCAGATATTTTTCTATGGTAGTGTAATGACTTGGGGTCTTTCCTGCACCTCTTATTATAGATTCTGTGAAACATGTGATCAAACATGGCCAAATAACAAAATGGGTTAGGTACTGAAATAAGATACTATCTGTGTCTTTTGTTCTTCTTTTCTTATCAATAAGTTATCTTTCTGATAGAAAAAAAAGAAATGAGTGACAAGCCTAAGAATACCTTAAATAAATAAACATGAGATTGTTCTAAGTTGGCATGTGGAATATCAGACAGTCAGTCACAGAAAAACATTCTATTTTATCATTATATTTAGAGCAAGCCCTTCCACTGAGAGAAAACTGGCGGGATGGTTTAGCTGAAGTTCAGTGAATGGTGGGCCCGGAAGGTAGTTTTATCTAGCACCTAGTGGATGTCAGGGGCTCTGGTGTACCTGACCCCACTTAGTTATCACAACAGCTGGTCTTGCTGAGCCCTGAATTTTAGAATCGTGTCTGTTGGTGATAGTTTGTCAAGGAAGGGGCTTTCTTCTTGACTCTGGACCCTCCAGTCATTGCTTATTATCACGAATGGACTGAGCTTGCCCTCTCTCTAGACTTGTACATCCTTGTTGCTCTCTGCTTCTTCATCTTTTAAATTGTGTCCTGAACACTCTCTCGAGGAACCCATTCTGCCCTTGGCCAAGCTGAATCCAGCTTGCTGCGACTCTGTAGGCTCCTGGCTTTTGTTTTGCTTTAGACTGCTTGCGGCTAGGGATTTAGGCCCAGTGATCTCTCTCATGTAGACTACACTAGACTCTATGTTACACGCGGACAAGAGCTACATATAGTTTGTGCCGTCTACAGCGAGAAGGTCACTAAAACATACATAGCACATCAATTGGAATGCATCTGAAACCAAGGCTTTCTGGGGCTAAAGATTCCCAGATGCATCTCATTGCCTCCTGGTTCGTCCCAGTAAAAATGTCCATGTTTCTCACTTTCTGAAAAGAAGTGGGAAAGCACCTGATCATTTCCCCCAATCTCTGCCCCAATTCAAATACTACCTATACAGAAATTTCTTTTAAGACAATACTGTGTTATTTTGCCATTTGAGGACTTTTCTGGGCAGAAAGACTTACAATGAAATCTAGCTTTTATCTTCTTGTTTCAGGCTAGGAAGCAAAATTTTGGAGCATATATGTAAAACTTCTCTTGACTAAGTGTAAAAGCTGGTTAACTATTTTTCTTATGTGTGTGTATCTGCTTGTCTGTATGCAGGCTATGTGTAGGTAGGAGCCCGAGGAGTGTAAAGAGGGTGTCACAGGAGGTTATAAGCTGCCCATGTGGGTGCTGGGATCAAACCCGGGTCCTCTGCAAGCATAGTAAATACTCGTAACATCTGATCTATCTCTCCAACCCCTTTGTTTGGTTTTGTTTAACTGTTAAGGCAGGTACCACAAATATATACAAGAACAACCAAAACAAAGAAACTAGTCCTAGTTGAACCTGTATTTTTAAGGCATTTCAGCTAAATAAATTAAAGCTTCAGCAATATGTGTTTACTGATTATGAATGCAATGCAAGTCTATTATGTCATATTGGAAACAAATGTTCTGACTACCTATAAAGAGAATGTATCTCAGTGCCTTTTTTTAGCCACCTTAATTTCACTGAACTGTTGGCTCTCTTGCAGAAAGGACAAAACTAAAAGTCTGTGTGGAAAAACAAATCACCTTTTCTGCACCTTCTCTTTGCCTGCCCATTTACTAGCATGTTTCTCAGATCTTGGCATGTTTAAGCGCCAGCTGCTTCACCATGCCAAAGCATCTGCTTCAAACTTTTCAGACAGCTATGCACAGGGTTCGGGTACTAATAGTTCAGCTTCAAAATTGTACAGTGTCATGGTACTCCAGTCTAGACTCTTTAAAATGTGCAGGAAAGCTCCCCCCATTTCATAAATTCATGTGGGATTCAAAATCTGATTTTACTTTCTAAACATATTTCACTCTGTCTACAGTAACATGATTGGTAACGCTAAGTATGACGTCTATGTCTATAAAATTACACATTAATGGATAATTTCATCAGTTAGGGATGCATTCATCTTCAATTTACAGAGGAGATAGAAATGTGAGTTAATCTAAAAGTTTCCCCATCTTGAACAAATGTTAGAGGTAAATATCAACTGGCTTGGGGCCCACAACTCAGTATTGTCAGGACAGATTTCAGTGAGTGTCTTTTCCTTAACCATAGTGCCTGTCAAACAAAAGACAGTTGCTACTCCTCTAGACAAGGAGAAGGCAAAAGCATGTGGATTTGCCTTCCAACTCTGTCTCACTGGATGGAACTGTTTCAGGTGGATCTTCTCAGCATCTTGGAAGTCAGGGCAGTATTAAAAGGTTGTATTGCCAACATGAATTCTTTGTATAAGGAGACAAAGAAAGGATGGGCGTTTGAGGCTCTGTTAGTGTTACCCTCCATAGACTCTTTGGAAAGCAAACTTTTTGGTCAATGTCCATTACAGTGGTCCAGGTATCTAAATGTCAGTTTGCTTCTGCTATGACCGCTGAGTGCTGGAACTAAGAATATTCACCAGCATACCTGGCTCAAGTGAACAAGGAAATGTTTATTTCCCTTACACAGGAAGGACAAAGAGTCTCACTAACTATTAAACTTTTTTGAATATATCCTTTTAAGCTGTAGAATATGTATTTATGCTACCTAAGATCCCAGAAAATATCAAAGATAGAATGTAATAAAAAAAAAGCAAGCGTAAAAGTTAACTGGTTATGGGCCTTGACAGCTTCAAGTGCCCAAGAAACCTACAGCTGGAGAGAAGCTCACAGCCCCAAAGTGACAAGATGTCCAATCAGACCATTCTCCTTGAGGAAGGTTAAGTATACTCGACAGGGGACCTATGTTGCTGGAACATGACAAAGTCAACTGTAAATATGTGAACTAATAAAAGAAGCAAAAGACAAAATTGCTATAAAGTGAAAGAACAAAACATTAATGACAAGGAAAGCTAAATTTGAAAAATAAAACATACAGAAAAAGAAATCTGATGACGCAAATACAGTCCTGGCTTGATAGCTAATTAATAGCTAAGGAACCACTGAAATTGAGAGATATACCCGGATAAAGTACTGCCAGCTAATATAGAGCAAAGACCAAATGTAAAAGAAATAATCCAGAAAACACTTTTATTTATAAGCAGGTATAGAAGTGGAAGATGAATGAAAACAAATCTACATTTAGACATATCATGGTAAAAGCAAATAATTGAAAAGTAGTGCACTTATTATGTTATATGGGGTAGAAAAATAGCTCTAGAAAGTGCTTGCCAAGCAAGCCCGGATTCTCAGCATTCAGGTAAAAAGCCAAACACAGTTGCTTACACTTGTGGTCCCGGGATAGGTGTGGATGGCAGATGCCTGGAGCTTGCTAGCCAGCCAGCGTAGCCTGACCAGCGAGCTCCAAGTGAGAGACCCTGCTCAAAAATAAAGTGGAAATCAGTCAATGTGCAGACAGTAAGAATGCTCAGGTCTAGATGAGCCATCTGGGTCACATCTCTTCCCTCGATGCTCATGGATCTCCTCTGAAGTGGGTGTGTCCAGAAAGAGTTTATAAAAGCCAGGAGGAGATGTCAAAGCCAAGCAGCATTTGTCAGGCATTGCAGTACAGTTGCACACATGACAGCAGCCGAGATGGCCAGCACATGATCAAGCCAACCAATACCCCATCGCCGAGGAGATATAAAGTCTCTGCTACTAAGGAGCCGGCAGCAAGGGATGGCTGCTGGGGAGGGAGAGTTAGTGCTCTTCAGGGCTGCAGGCCCTAAGAGGCTACCTGTGTGCATGCAAGGCAGCACCAAATGGACTCAGTGTGTAAGAGGAGAGAAAGAGAAGAGAGGGAGGGACAAACAGACAGACATACAGGACAGAGACAAGCAGAGACAGAGAGATAGAGACATAAGCACAGAGAGAGATGGAGACAGATAGACATGCACAGAAACAAGGTAGAGTGACAGAGACACAGAGGAAGAAGGAAGGGGGGAGAGGGAGAGGAGGAAAGAGAACATAAAATTGAGAAGGGAAAGTGGTGGAAAAGATAAGGAAAGAAATGGAGAGGAGGGGGTATGTGTCTATGCATTAAAGGTAACTAGAAGAAAAACTCCAATTATCTAAGTCATGGTAATTTTACTGCTCAACATAGAGAGCCGCAGGTCAGCTAGGTTTGCATAAGACCCATCTCAAAATGAGTGAGTGAAAGAATGAATGAATGAACAAATAAAATAGGAAATATTAATTATCCTTGCTCATCTGAAGAACTTCCTCCTTTGTCTTTTTGTTATACAATGAAAAGAATTTTTATGTGATGAGAGAGGGAGTTGTTTGTATTATTAGTTCAGGTTTCATGTCACCGGAAATAAGAAGCCCATTGTTGGGCGTAGTTATTATGAATTAACTCTATTGAGCTATCAAAAGGCAGCTGTGGTTTGGATAGTTCCTGTCATTGCTGAGGTTCTTAGAACGGAACCCTGTCACTGCTGAAATCCCATCTGCTCCCAGTCTACTTTGCATTCTCTATACACCTACATTTTGTGGTGCTGAGGATCAAACCCCAGAACTTTGAACATACTAAGCACATGCTATGCCACTGAGGTAAAGCCTTGAACCCTCCATATGGTCATTGATTTCTATATTTCAGATTGTATGCATGACATAGGGATAAGGAGAAATAACAGGTGTAAATGTATATGCTTATCCTACTTTGAATTTTTTTAAGTAAATGATGCCAGAATTTTGTCTAAAGGGTATGTGTTTGTGTTTTGCTTTTTGAGAGAAGGTCTTACCATGTAATTCCTGGGTAACCTAGAACTCAGAATAAAGGCCAGGCGAATCTCAAACTCACAGAGATCACCTGCCTCTGCCTCCCTGGTGCTGGGATTAAAGTGCATACCGGCATGCCTGGCTCAGAAAAGTAGTGAATATGCTCTACAAGTGTTAATTTTTTCTATTCCTTTGAGATCAATTTCTGTCCTTTCCTCTCCTATTATGAACCCCTAAAAGGAAAGTGGTGAAGCCAATTCTGGTCTACATGGTGAGTTCTAGGACAGCCAGGGCTATGTAGAGAGATCCTGTCTCAAAAACAAACAAAGAAACAAAACTCACCAAAGAAGAAAAACAACAAAAGTCTATGAAAAAGACAAAAAAAATGTTAACAGAATCTGTGAGGAGAAACAGGAGTGGAAAATCAAGTAATAAACTGAAAGGAGGGAATTATTAAAAGTTAATAAAAAATGTGATTAGGATGTCCATAGAATTCTGGGAGAGGCAAAGAATTCTGGGAGATGCGGCCTGTGGTCAAGATGCTCTCCACTGTGTCTCCTGGACAGCCGCCATAGCTATGCCAACTACAAGTGATTGCTTCATTTAGAGAATATAAGCAACTTATTGAAGATGGAAGAATTAGTAAAAACTAGAAATTCACACCCAAATGTATGTGTACCGGGAAGAAGTAGGTGGGCCACTCTGTCCCTCTGGAAAGAGCAGAGACGATGGTCTTCTTCTGGGCCCCTTTTCTCTAGCTAATTACACAGCTGATTACTACAGAACAAAGGAGGACAAACAGAAGAGGGGGTGACCAGGGTGAGCAGAGCCTGGCAGGGAGAATGGAAGATGGAGTCACTGAAAACCCTTTGTCCTGCAGCTGTGTCTGTGGTGACATCCTGGGCCTTGAAGGGTGGGGATCTAGATGGGAGGAACTGAGGCGTTTTCAGGCCCAGGCAAGCCACAAAACAGCCATAAAAGGTCTTCACATTTCTCTTCCATTTTCTTTCGCAAGGCCTGCCTTAGCCTGGCCTTAGGGAGCAAGCCTTCCTCCAAAGAGGCTAGCGAGCAGGCCAGGGGCTCTTCCGTGTTTGTAGCACACACAGGACTCATTGCCATTATTAAAATCCAAACGATCTACCTTTTCCACTTCACCCGCCAAGAGCATTGGCACCAGGCAGAAATGGAGAGAACTGTGACTTGGTACCAGCTAAGGTGACCTGTCAAGTCTTCAGTTTACCAACAGGGAGACCAAGAGTGGGCCAATAAATATATGGTAAGGTAAAATGACCTGGTCATTAGTTTAAAAAAAATGAGAATCTTGCCCTACTTAAGAATAATGGTCCTTGAAGTAGTAATTTTTACTACCTCAAAAAATTATCATTCCCATTTTATAATATTTTTGAGTAAGAAATAAAGGTCACTTAAAAATTCTCCAATCCTAGTTTGCTGCTATCTCGAATTAATTCTTGATAAATCCATTATTTAAATTTTTCTATTCTAATTAAAGATGGGCTTGGGGCTCTTAAATAAGAACAAGTGTTCAAGAAGGACTATTTAGAGCCTGCTAAATATTTCAGTGAGGGAGTGGGAGTCTCAAATCTACAAATGTTAAATTGTCCTGGCTTTTGAGCTCTTTCCCCTTTCAAGTTCCTAGGTTAAAAATTAAGCCCCTGCGGGGAAGGGCACCTGCATTTGTTTGCCCTATTATGCTGCTATCCTGAAATGCTTTACAGCTGTCTAAATTAGCATAATTAAATCCACATCAATTAAAAACCTCAAGCCCCTGTCCCCTTCACATGTAGATGATGACATTTGTCTAAGGTGGGAAGTAACAAAGGGGCTTTTTCACAGTTGAAGACCTGGCTGAAAAGGTCACTACTAGGATTGGTCTATTGTAACGGGTTTACCTTAACGCTAGGCAAGTGGTCAATGAGAGTTATTTGCTCAGAGTAGTGGCCGTTTGCATTTCAATGGCGCTGGCCATTAGAGATGTGCGTTTTACAACAGGCCTTGCCTGGGAGAGCTCTTTATCCCCCNCCCCAGTAATGAGAGAAAACAAAGAAGCCTTCTGACCTGGTGGTTGAAGCCTTTCCTTTTAAAGGAGGGAAGCCTGGTGACCTTAGCGGAGAGAGAAGTCTGCTCTGTGTGGTGCTGGCAAAGAAAATTCCTGGAGATGGAAACTGACGTGGGGTCCAGGGGTTAATTTCTGGAACAGAAAAATTTGCATACAAATGAAAAATGATGGGATTTCTGTTATCCCAAATTTTCAATGTCACCAGCATCAAACAGCAGCCCATGTTCGTTCCGTTCCCATTCGAAGAATATTCATTACCTTAGAGAAAGGGGCACCTGGTGGGTAGTCAGCTCAAGGCAGGTCACGACAATCTGCGCAACTTCATCTCGAGCATCAGTTGTCCGGGCATCTTTGTCATATTCCAGAAACACCCGAACAATATTCACTTGTATAATTACAGACTGCTTTGTCTCAGCAGTGCGTGGCGCAGGGTGAACTTCTTTGAGCCCGTACTTTTTTTCATCCCCGTGAGTCTCTTCCATTTCCTTCACATAAGATCACGTAGCGTGGCAAGTGGTCTAGGTTAAAAACAGCAGAGACATGACATGAATTCCCCAAGGCTCATTGTTATTTCTTCATTCTTGTTTTGGCTTGTTGTTTACTTGGAGTGGGGTCAGTTAATCCCTTTTCACATGATGCCCCCTATATTAATAAGAAAGAAAAGGGTCCTGCATAAACTTCAGAAAACATATAAAAGGAGAAGTTTGAACTTGGTGCATCTGAGGATGGAGAAATCCCTTAAGGCTGTGAGGCAGGCAACAATATTCACACACAAAACATGAGGGTAAAATAGTATTCAGGCCAATGATTTCCACATACATATGTACTGTCTGGTCATATGTATGTCTGGTGCAATAAACACCTTAAATACACATATAAGAAATTTATCATAGATACCTTAACTTTTTTGTCAGTCATTTTTATTGTGATTATGACTTGACGAAGAGATTTGAAACCAGCAAGTCCAATAATCTGATGTCCAGATGCCCTGTTTAGACAAAGAGATTCATGTTGATTCTATTATATTTTCACCAAATCTCAGAGTCAATAGAACATAATTAGAAAGTTTGATACAATGCTCAGCCCTGGTCTCGGTGTGATGGAATTGTTTGAATACCGAGTGGCTGAAACTTGTTTGCATCCCAGTGTGCTGTGAAGGCAAACTTCAAAGGAAATAGTCTATCTCTCAACTCCAGCTCCCGAGTGTCTTGGAAGTATAAAACGGGAGAGGCTTAACACTCCCTGCTGAGCAAAGGGCACTGTGCCGCTGAAGCCACTGTTAAATCACGAGTGAAACGCAGTTTGCAAAAGGGCTCTTTATTAGATAAACAGCCAAAGCCTCAGAAAGCATGAGGAAAACACACCCTAGTCACAGACAAAAAATTGGGGGAGAAGACTCTTGAAAGTTAGACCGTATGTGTTGACAAAATTTAGGGATTTTAAAACATGTATCTACACATTTATTTTATAAATTGTACATAAGACTGGCTCCTTTTCCAGTGCAAAATCAAATATTTAGATTTGCACAAACCTATGGAAGCCAGATTTTAGACAAAAAGGGATTTTTTTTTGTCAGACTGTCAGTCTGAATTTCATCGCAATCTGTTCAGCTGTTTTGTTGCAAGCAGGCGTAAAAAGTACCGGGGAAGTGCGTATTTGTATTTATTATTAAAATGAGAGTGCTAAACCCTGCTTTCTAATGACCTTCCATTCTTAAAGCCAATGCAAGTCACGAAGAAGTACATGGTACTCGTGTGAAATACTTACACAAAGGCAGAGGAAGAGAGTCACTGGTAAATGCCTGTGGCTAATAACTACAAAATAGACTTTTCAACATTTTGTAAAATGACGCTGGAGTTTTTTTTCTCAATAAATTTTACTGTACCTGTATGAATTTTCCTTGGAGAAAAACGGGAAAATGATGATTGGCTGGTGGCAAAATTGAATGTTTTATTTAATGTCGTGATTTCTTTATCGTTATCCTTTATGTTAATATAAAATTCACTTGAGTTGGCATATTCAATGTCATTTAACATGTACACAATTCCATGCGAAGATTGCCTCCAAGAATCTTCTAGCTAGAACTTGAACCTATGGAAGGTGGGCCAGTATAGTGATAAACAAGTAGTAAATCCCATTTAGTTGTTAGTTTAGAGAGCTTCCAGCCGTAACTCTTTGATGCACGGTGCTTTATGTAGAGAGTCGCTTGCAGTAGGAATGAGACTCCGATGTTACTTTTCCTAAGCAAGGCTTTCCCACAAAGGGGGAAAATAGTACAGTTGCTCTCACGCTTGACTACGAGAGAATAAACATTCAGAGTCTATTTTGTAGGTTAAAATCTACAACAAAAATACCTACTTTTAACAGAGTGTGTTGGTCTGCCAAAGCTGCTCTAGTGAAACACCATGGACAGGGTGGCAATTTCGCCCAGCACTGTGGTTGAGACATCTGTGTTCAAAACTTGATCTGTCCTGAGTGGCAAGGATTTCCTACTTCTTATAAGGGCACAATCCTATTGGGTCAGAACCACCGACTATGGCATTTAATTGCTCCCACACAGGACTATCCTCCAAATATATGACATTCTGGCTTAGGTTTTCAGCAAATGCTTCTGAAGAGATTCAGTGTAGTCCACACCGAGACAACCAACTACAGGAGCTACAGGAGTCCTCTCTTCCTGGTCATGTTTATATCAACTCCCCAGAAGGCCATTCATATCAGAAATTCTGATTTTAATTTTGCAGGTTTATGAATAGCAGCATCATTGTGCAGCTCCAGGATGTCAAATAGTAGTCTCTGATATAGCTAGGAGGAGTCTCAGTGACTGCTGAGGATGCCATTGTCACATATTCAGAGGCAGAAACTGAATTCCTTACAATGGGTCTACCTAGTACAGGAAGTTGGAAGCGGTGACCTGTCTCATACAGCTGTTGTCTTTGACTTATTATTCTGTGCTTCCTTTTTTTTTTGGTCTATACCCATCTGTCCACCTCAAAGAAAGTCTAGTCCTACTGAAAATAGGCTTAAAATTTTCACCTAACCCGCTACTATTCTATGGATAAAATGAAGTTTTCCATTTATGGAGTTGTGTTTATGTCAATGGTCAGGCTTTTGCTGACCTTTTTTATATTGGAACCTTACGGTGGAATTATTTGCCAGATTTCAAATTTCAGTGAAGATGGCATCTAATAAGATGTGGTATGTAGAACCTAGAATTGTCAACCTACTAGTACATTCATACTTTCAATTAGAACACTGATTAAGTAAATATTCCCAGCACTGGCAAGCAGAAATGAGTAAATAAATGAAGAGTAAAGATAATGGTACACGTGGCATTTTAAAAGCAAGCACTGGATATTGTTCATAGGGGTATAGATTGCTATAAAATTTCTAGAAATAAGTATTAAAATGTGGAACATATTTACAGTTTTGCTAAGGATTTGGATACTTGGGCTCTATTCTAAAACTATCAATATACATTTATGAATAAAGACAGCAATTGCCTTCCTATTTTCTGTGGCAATAGTCACTACACAAGAGTTGGCTAAATAAGGTGAGATGTTTATATAAGTAATCCCAGTGTAATGTTTAAATAAGATAAAGATAAGGGAAACCAATGTGGCCTGTACATGTTACATGTACATAGTGTAATAAAGATCAAAAGTTGTAGAACGATTTGCATAGGATTCTCTGATGTCACTCCTGCAGCAGTGACATGAAGGCATAAGTCATAAACAATCCCACACCAGTTGGGATTTAAAGGGGTATT